>NDXB01020661.1:256-53996 GCA_002631895.1 Agapornis roseicollis
CGCGCCGCCGGACCCCCCCCTCCCCTCGCTCCTTCCCTTCTCCGCCTTCCCTCGGGCCCGGCCTCCCCCTCCTCCTCCCGCTGCCGGCCCGCGCCGCCTAAAGGGAACCCCCCGCTCCGCCCGGCCGCGGCGCTCCGCTCCCTCCGCCCTCCCCCCTCGCCATTGATCACCGGCCCCATCGGAAATTGATCCTCTTTGTTCAATTCATCGATCAGCCCAAGATGGCGCCGGAGCCGGCGCTGCCGGGGCCGCCGCCGCTTCGCCCGCTCCGTCCCGGGCTGCTCTCTTCCCCGCTTCCCGTTCCCCCCGGGCGGCCGGGGCCGTGCGGAGCAGCCGTGGCGGCGGGCGGCGGTGCTGTTGCTGCCGGCGGCCGCTCCTCTTTCCCCTCTCCTGCCCGCTTCCCTCCCCACCCGCCTGCCCCTTCCCGCCGCCGCTTCTCCGCTGCCTTTTCTCGCCGGGAGCCGGGGAAAGTTTACCGAGTGCCGGGACTTTGTGTGGGGGCGCAGGCAGCCGGCCGGGCTCGGCGTGCAGGCGCGGCGAGGCGGGGGCTGGGGGCGCTGTGGTGCCGGCCAGGCGGGCGCTCCCCCGCCGCTGCCCGGCCGCCGCCTCGCCGCGGGGTGCCGGCCCTCGGCCGCCCGCGGGCAAGGGGGGCTCCGGGCGCCGCGCTCCCGCCGCCCGCTGGCACCGCGCCGGGGCGAGGTGTGAGGGGAGAGACACCGGCAGCGGCGGCGGGGGGAGAGGGATGGAGCCGCGGAGGGGTCCTGCGGGCTGGGAAGGGGCCGAGCGCCTGGCCTGAGGAGGGCGGGGGGTGTGTGGTTGTGCGGGAGGGTAGCGCCAGCGCCGGCCGGGTGGCCCCTCGGAGCCGCCGCGGGGGGCCGCTGAGCGGCAGGCAGAGCGCCGGGGCATCCGGCCCGGAGGGGCACGGCACGGCCGGGCATCTCCCCGCGGCGGCGGCGGCGGGAGGGCAGGCTTACATAATGCACGGGCTCTCCGGCCTCTCCTCCTGCCCGCGGTCTGACAGATGGGTGCGATACTGATGCTGCACTGTGCTGCTCATAACAACACACAAGTCCTGTTTCCTCTCGGGGAAAGTCCTCGCAAACCGGCCTCCCTGTACCCCGCGGTTGCGTGCCCCGGGGGACGCTGCAGACCCAGCACTTCGTGTTAATTGCTGGGGTCTAGATAAGGACAGAGCGGGCTGTGTGTGTGTGTGTGTTGCGGGGGTGGTGGTAGTGGTGTTGTCAAACGATGAATTGGTGCTGCTCCCGCCGCTGAACGGGATTGCAACATGCGTGTTTCTCCCAGTTGATTGGCGCAGGAAGGCGCTGCCCTGCCTCTCCAACCCCTCCGGTGCCTCCCGTTTAAATAAATTGGCTCCAAAGCTGGCGGCTGCCCACCCTGGCCCCCTCCGAGGCGGCTTGGCGGTGCCCGGCCGGAGCCCCGCGGCAGCCGGGGGCAGGTGCGCCGATGCCGGGCAGAGCCGCGGCCCCGCCGGAGGTGAGGGGCTGCGGGCGGGTAGGGGGCCGGGGTGCGGGACCCGGCGGGACACATTGCCCTGGCCTGGCCTCCCCTTGGCAGGGCTTGCGGAGGGCGAGCTAGCGGGAGCGATGCTAAACCACCCCAGCAACCCCAAAACGGGAAGTGCTGCGTAGGATTTGTAGAGGGAGGTTGGTCCTTTCTAACTTTCAGGTGCATTAGGAGGTGGGGTGAAGTAACGTTTTGTTTAGGCTTTCCTCTCCTTCACCCCCCCCTTTTCGTGTTTTATTGTTTCTTTTAAAAGCTTTGGATTAAGGTAGATTTGGCTGAACTTTGCTAACTTGAAAGGGTTCTTAATAGTGACCCAGAATACCTACAGGAATACAGAAAATGAGATCCAGATGTAGGATTGTATAAAATAAAATGGATTAAATTAAGATGTAGTTAAACAAGGTCTGACATCTTTAATTGTGGACTTTTGCTTTTGCCTCTGTGTCTGTGTGGTTTTACTTGCTTAGCGTAGGAAAATAAACACTCCTAACATCGCTGCCGTGATGTTACATTTAACGGGGGAGAAGTCTAAATATTTCCTGTAAAAATAAAGCCTTCAGAAATGCTTATTGATTAAAACATATTGCCCAAAAGTGTCTATCATGTACATTAAATTCTAAAAGGTAATGAACGCAGCCGAATGGCGTTTTGATAGATTGTTCTCTTCTGTTTTTTAGTAAAAAATAGCTCACTTTTACCATCATTTAATTTCTGTGCATACGGTAAAACCTGTTGTGGAGTACCACTGTGCAGACTTTAACCTCGTTTTGCAGACTTGGTGTGACTTGAACAGCTTCTCCTTTGAAGCGCTCTGGTAACTTCAGGTTCTTTGAACAATATTCATTGCCTGCTTTTGAGGACTTGCGGTTCTTTCTAGGTGGTGCGGATTGAGGCTGTTCACCTTTGGCAGGCTCACTGGGCAGCCCCTGTGCGGTGCAAAGTTTACTGAACTCTGCACGCAGTGCAACTGGGATGGGTCCTGGAGTGACCAGGGTGTGGAGGCTCCCTTCATCCATGTGCAGAATAGTTATTTGTTTCAAAGCAGGGTTTTTTCTCTCCTGTCCGCCCATCTGCATGAAGAGGTAGTGTAATGTTTACTCCCACTTGCAGATGAAGTAATATGCTATAAAAGCTATCGTTACTGAATACGAAGTTCAGTCTTACAGAGCTGTCCGTGCCTCCCTGCCTCCCTCCCCCGTCATTCATTTGTACCAACCTATTTGGAGTGTGGAATTAGAGAAACTAAAAATGCTTTGCTCTGCACTTCCATTATCCTATTCCAGGACAAAACCCTGAAGGATTTGTGCTTACACAGTTCCACCTGTGCCCTGTCAGCTCCAGCTCTTGTAACTCCGGGTCTAGATGACTTTGAAGCTGTTGTTTTTCTGCTTGAGAAAGTTGTAAAGGGCTGGGACTGTGCAGTCCCGTGTCGCCGGCAGTGGAGCGACATGCGCCCTGTCTGCTCACAACTTCCTCTTCTGCTTTCTGTTAGGAGGTGGCGTTTAACTGTTGATGAGCTTCGACCTGCCTTGCGATATTAAGCAGCAGATTTCTCCAGCTTGTATCAATATTAATTAAAAACGGAGCCAGGAACGCTTTAGGGTCTGGCGTTGGAAATTCTTTATTTCCTTTCACGAAGTAACCCCTTGTTTCCAGGAAGAGAGATTTCAAGAGCTGGATGCAGGGTTAAATAATTCAGAACTTGGATTAAAGAACAAAAAGGTCTGTTCACAGATGGAATACGAGATGCAAACCCGGCAGTTTCCTACAAGTATCAGACTTGGCTCCTCACTTGGGACATACCTGAAAGGCATGCAGCTGAACACTTAACCCTTTTCTCTAGGAAAGGCTGGTTATGTTTCTTAAAGAAACCGTGGAATTAGTATGGTGTCTCTGCATCAGTTTGCTGTGTGGTTGAAGGTAGAACTGTGTTTGATAACTAATGGTGATAGAGTTACAGTACACAGAGGAGCCAGGTCCTTGCAAACAGTGAATATTGTGGCAATAAATGCAGATTAAATCACCAGAGAAATGTTGTTGCCCTGGAGTTAAAACTAGATCTCCTGTTTGGAAGCTATAGTGTGATCTGAATTAGGTTGATGTATGGCAGCATGAAGTTAACCTGCTGTTGTGTGGTGCTGTTTCAGGTTTGTAGTTCTTGGTGTCACTGTCACCTTCACCACGAAAACAGCCTTCAGCTGGAGAGCAGGAAAATAAGCATCATGTTCCCAAGACATGCAGTCCTTAAGTTCTCGCTTCATATTCCTGAGTATCTGCTCATATATATCTCTACCAGAGAAGCCAGTTGGTCCTGCAGTATCTTTCCGACCAGCGGTGTTGTAAGTCTAGCTTGAGTTTCAGATCTAAGTTGAATCTGGAGGATGAATGGAAGAAGTTAATATCATTTGAAAACTTAAACTATTGCTTGAGGTATTGGAACAATATAACACGTTTCAAAATGTCATCATAGCTTCTGAGGACAGGCACACGTACTGGTAAAGAGTACAGCTTCTTACTGCTGTTGAGCAGGACAACATAATTTGTTAACATCAATGTGGGGAATGAAAATCTAAAGGTAGATCTTGCTCACACGCATCTGGCTGTTAACATCTCATCCTGGTATTGCATCATGTATGATTAAAGTAAGGATGGAGTATTAGTTCTATGCGTGCCATTGACTAATTGTTTAAGGTAAACCATTATAGAATCTGTAACAGATTCTGGAAAAAGTAAGTGGTAATGAGGAGCTTTTAAATGTGGAATTGCTTCTGTTATTGAATTAGAAACAGGTGGAGTTGTTGGCATCTTTCAGTTGGATCGGATTGCAGCACAGCACAAGCTGATCTGCTTTAAGTGAAGAAGTTAACATGCTTCGTCAGAAGTGGAATTAGCGAGCGCATCTTAGTGTGTAGTTTTGTTTATCTGTGCAGCTTACTGTAGAACTTCTAGTTTCTATCCTGAAAATAGGCAGTGCTGTGCTATTTGTAATGGTAGTTTAATGTTCATCATGAGTCTCTCGCTACTGTAAACATGTTTCTGCTCCCCTCTACCTGATCAGTGATGTGTAGTGCAAGCAGATTGGTAGTTGTGCAGGAAGCTGCAGTACAGGTAACTGAGAGAGATGTAAAATCCACAGAACTGCTACTCATATACTTCGATAGCTGTCATTGCTTCCCTGCAGCAGGAAGGCTTTGGCTTTTTGTGGTGGCCAGGGTGGTGGCCCTGAATGTCCAACATGCAATGACATACTGGAAGAAAGGCCCTTGATGTATTTCTGGCTTGAAAATTCATCTTTCTTAAGATTCCTTGAGTTCTGTTCCTTGAAAAGACATTTCTGAAAGCTTTTCTAGCCCTCCCCTGTTCTTCAGATGAAACAGTGCCCATCTGAAATGTGGCAGAGTTAGTGTGTGCTTCAGTCACTTTGCTCCTTTGCCAGCTTTGTGGTTGATTGGATAAGGTATTAAGAAATGTAGTAGTGAGAATTTTGGGATATGGTCATGGTTGGGATCTTTCTGAAAGAAACTTACACTATTTGGCTGTCTGTAACAATACCAAATAAGTAATGGGTGAAACATTTGCTATAGAAGAAATTACATGCAGTCTCAAATACCAGTGAACAGTTACTCTTTATTTGCAAGCTGATTTGTAATGCAAAAAGTTAATGTAGAAAAATGCATAATCCAGAGTTTTCATTTTGATCACATTGAGGCTGGAAATAAAGGCAGTTTTATTTGTTGGTTAAAGAACAGGTATGTATATGGATGTTTAGTATTTTTTAAGACACCAAGCAGGCAGTGCTCATTGATTTGTGGTCTTTTTTATGTAAGCAGAGTAGTAAGTTCCCATCTTGTATATTCAGGTTTCCCTTGCACATGTTCTCTCCATTTTGTTCTTTGCCTTATCTTAGTGCTTGGTTGTTTCCCATATACTTCATGTTGAAAATACCGTGTTTTCCATATTGCGAATACAGTGGCAGTGTTGCATGAAGAAGATGTGAAGCTGAGAGGGAGAAAGCTGGAATGGGGTAGTTGGCAGAGGACAAGGAGCCTAGGGCGAAGAGATTTGTGCAGGAGTGCTCACAAATGGGATGGTAGGTGAGGTGTAGGACTCATCAGGAAAGATGAGAGAAACTCAGACCTCATGAGCAGATAAGACAAATCTCACTCACTCATCGTTGTGAAATCAATGTTCTCAGCTTGGTTTTGTTGTCTTTGGTTTGACAAGGCAAGTAAGTTTGTAATTCCTGCTTTTACTGTTAGTTATAATGAAGAAAATAGTGTTTTACACGTTGCTTGGGGTGTGGAAAACATCCAAACAGATAGATGGATTATAACAACATGAAGTTTTTACACAAGATTAAACACGAAAGTCTGGAGATGTTGATGTAGGTTGCTGGGTATAACAGTGGTTGTCCCTGTTGTCAAACCATACTTGCATTTCTTGCAAAGCAGCAGGCATAAAGAATTTGTACTAGATCCATCACAGTTGCCTGATCATGCTCCTGTTTTGACTCTGGTATATACAGCAGTTCTTACTATGCTGTTACTTGGTCACTCTGTGACTTGGCATAAGTAAACTTCTTGGTGTGAAGGTGCTAAAGCCAGGAGATGGCCTGGTGGCTCTTGTGCAGATGTGTTAAAGCAGGGGTAGGTTTGAAGTTGGAGCCTTTCACACTCTTGTCTAAAGGCTTTTTGCTTCGCTGGCAGTTCCCTTGCTTCCTTGCCTTGCAATAATTTAATGCCTTTGTCGACAGTTGGGGTAATAAGGAAGTTTCTGTGAGGGCTGGAGTTGTGTGGTTGTTTCATTGGGTGGCTATTGCCTATCTCCTGGTTGGGCTCATAGACCTGCAGTGGTCTGCTCCAGGGAAGCACAGGTAAAAGAATAACCTTTGAAAAGCTCAAAAGCAGATGCACAGAAATATTTAAGCTGCTGCATTCAGATGCTTTAGATTCCCCTGTATCTTTGTGTTTCTGGCTGTGAGCTTTTTAAGGCACATGAGGATGAAGGCCATGACCATTTCTAGGGCTTTTTCACAGGTGTTCATACATTGGAGCTGAGCAGATCCTGTTCTTAAATCTTTTGTATGGTAGCATACCTTAGTAGGTGAGCAGGCTTGGTCATAACAGCATCTTGCAGTGCCAGTATAAGGTTTTTGTGAGTGACAGGAAAATTCAGGCTAAAGTATTGCCAAACAGCTGGCCTGATTTCACAGTGGAGCCAGACCCTTTACTTGCTGAATCCAGTCATCTTGTGCTTGGCTGGTGGTCAGGTGAGCCCAGTGTGCATTGCACAAGAGTATGCAGGTGAGACTAACCTGTGGTCTACTTCCTGCTACCATTTTATAGTATCCTCTGGGCTCTGGAGATAGGTGGTCCTGAGCTGCTGTGTTACCATGTTGTGTGGGATTGCTTCTGTGGGTTTGGGTGTGTGTGCGTGCAAGGAGCGTGAGTCACTTCTGATGCTTATATTGTAGAGGTCTTTCCTTGCTGAGAAATGTTGGCTTCTGTGTGTGGTTCACATTTGACAAGCTGAGGACAGTAACATTACAAGGGGAGTAAAAATAAAAGCAAGTGGAGCGGGGGAAATGACAGTGTTTAAAGAACTGGGTGGGCTGGAGGGAAGTGGTGAAGGAGGGAAGGAGTTAAGGAGTGAGCTTAAGTCTAGGACTTGGAGATGAAACTCTCCTTGCAGTGCGGTTGGGAGAAGAGCTGACCTTATTATAGCATTTACATAAATATTTGCCAGTGCAGCTGGGCAGGATGGAGGCTTTCCCAGCAAGTGCATTCACCGACTGTGTAAAAGGATGGCCTGGGGTTTACTACCAAGATGTTCTTGGGGAAACATCCTGAGATTTGTACAAGAGATGCCAGGGTGATGGTATTACTTCAGAGTACACTGACAGATATTGAATGTTGCTCTGTAACAAAGAGGGTTTATGTTCCTGGTAGATTTTTTAACCACTCGGATGGTATTTTATATTATGTGTGGAAGATGCATTCTTATTGTTAAGAAAAAGGCAATTTAATAGCTTTTGACTTACATTTTAAATAATGACTCAGACTAGCTATATCTCAGATGGAAAAAGGTTATATGCTGTGCATGGAAGTGTTCTGTTATTCCTACAGAAATCAAACCTGCAAAGCTGAAAGGTAGTGCTGCAGGTGATGAAATGCAGTGGAGGTCGGATGGGTTAAATCTTACTCCTTCCTCTCTCTAGCATCTCTGCTAGGTATTTGAGGTTGCATGTGTTGCTGATCCGTCTTTTCAGGAAAACCATGAGATTGCTCTTACCCAAATAGTAAGCTTCAGCTGGTATGCATCAAAAATCTATTAACTGAATACTTACTTTGGGAGATAATGCTTAGGGGGACTTGTACTAACATACAAAGCTTTATTTGGTTCAGGTTCAGTTTGAGTGATAGTCACTAGTAGTTGTGACTCTGGAACAAGTGGGGAGTTTCATTCTTGCTGTTAGTGATACAGGGGTAACCAGTATACAGGGGGGCAGTACAGAGGGATTGTACAAGGGGATTAGAGGAATTCCCTTGCTTAAACAAAAGTATTGTCTGTTATAAATACCTATCGTGCCTACTATTGATGAGGGGAGAAGCCGACACAGCCCCTGAGGGCAGGGCATGCCTTAAGACTAAAGGGAGAAAAGTTAAGACTCCTATTGTCCCCTATTGATAAGGGGGAGAAGCAGACGTCTGGCCCTATTGATAAGGGAGAGAAGCAGACGCCTGGCCCTGTTGATAAGGGGGAGAAGCAGATGGCTTATGGCCAGGACACCACCAGCCCCTGAGGGCATGCGTGAAGACTAAAAGGTGGAAAGTTCAAGAAGAGGAAGACTCATTTACTTCATGTCGAGACCCCTGCCCATGACCAGAGGGGGCACTGTGCAGGCACAAAGGACCTTCTAGTTCATTTTAATGCGAAGAGGGATAGATAATGAATATGTATAGGTGTATTGTGTAACCTTACGAATATGTATAACTTTAGAGAATAAATGTAGAGGGAGACAACAGTGAGGGGTGCATGCTTTGAAGGAGCTATCCCCATGCATCTCAGCGCTGAATAAAAAGCATACCTACTTTACAACTTTAACGAGTTGTGGAGTCCATCCTGCATCATTAGCAGGGGATGTATGCCTGTTCTGGGCTCTGCTGTGGATCATGCTCCAGCATCTGAGCATGATGCTCTGCTTCTGTTGGTTTACATCTTCATTTGGAAAACATTGGTAATGGTTCTGATACCTCTTTGAGACCCTTTGAGGTACAACATTGTGAGTTAGCACTTACTATTCCTCTTTGCTACTACTTAATTCTGGATTAAGTAAGATTTAGTTGTTCCATTTTCTGCACCTTTGTTAGCTTTCTTTGAAAATGGATTAAGCAGAGCATATACTGCTGTTGATTTGTAGGTACTTTTCAGGCTTGTTGCTGGAAGCAATGTCTATAGAAATGAATGTGAAAAAAGAGCTGAGTCGCTGAGTGTCCTGGAAGAATACTGTTGGTGGTTGGTACCAAATCACTGAAGAAAATGTTTCCTGCAAAGGGTTATGAACTTAAAATCTGGAGTTACTCGTACATACACATACTCTCACTTTAAAACATCCTCCATGTTCTTTGGTATGCTGTTGGAAGGCATGATATGCAATTTATCAAGTTTCTCTTCATATTTCTCTGTGCATTAAAAGGTGCTTAAAATATACATTATAGGCACCCAGTGCTATGCATGTTGAGTTGAATATTCAACAGTTTGTGGTTGCATGGTTTAAAACTGCAGTCCTCAGCTGGCTGCAGTGTGGGTTTGAAACGGCTCCCTGTGTTAGAGAGACAGGCCAGCCCTTGCCAGCTCAGGAGAAGGAGAATCTGCAGTTGCTACCAGGCCTTCTCTTCCAAGCCACCCTCTGGTGACTGCAGGGCCTGTGAATGGCAGCATGTGAGTGCCTCAGATGGCAAAGGAGAGGGGTATGTGCAGCACAGCTTCTGCCTAAGGTGCTAGACTTATATCTGAAGGCTGAAGTTCTTCCTTCACCAAGGACATATGATGGGGTACTTTGGAACGTTTTCTTAAGCAACTTATCTTTTATCCAAATTGTTCAGGTTTTGTCTAAATATCGATAGGCTGCTAAGGCTGTCAGCGGGGTTGGAGGTTATGCTTTAGATGTCTACTTGTGCCATCAGAAATATTGATCTGCTATTCATTTCACATGCATTTGCTTCCTGAATAGTTATGAGGCTGGAGAGGTGCTGTGCTCCGCTGCTGTGAGCAGGTCTTACGTGCTCAGCTCAGTGAACTTTGCAAAGGTGAATAAGCTTTATCCCTGTTTAGCACAGCACAAAGGGTCTGACCCAGTGAGCATTGTCACATGTGCTTCCTTTTTAACACATGCATAGTTGTTGTCTTCTGGCTGAGCTTGGGTGGGAAGGTGCTGCCTTTTCTAACCCAGCCCCAACTTGTGAGGAGGGAGGAATCTCTCCATACTAGTTTAGTGGCTTCTCAGTCTCTTCCTTTTATCTCATGCTTCTAATCAACTTGATTCTTGTTTCATTGATGTGAAATACAAATGTTGTCAGAATTGCTCAATAAAATTTATACTCATGTTTTGTCTGTAATTATTTTTCATTTTAGTTTTATTGGCTGTTTGCACATTTTATTGCATGTGCATGTCAAAGTAAATTTGTATCATGTTATCACTTAAAGATGTTTGCTTCATTTTTAAGCAGAAAGAAAATGTGCGCTTTGTCTAAGCTGAAGTACGATGATGTTAATTTTGTCAGCAGTTTACAGATGCTTCTGTCGCAACTTTGGTGTGTGTATGTTAATATTGATAGCACTCAGCTTTGGTTTGGTATGTCTGGTATGAGCATAGTTGCTCTTCTGATACTAATTGTGGAGATGGGATAATATTAAACATTTAAAGACAAGGAGCCAGTAGTCTTGCAATTGATTTTCTGTGGAAAGGCCTCTGTGAGCAGTTGCTCACACAACTGTAACCTGAGTTTCTTTTACGGGAGTGCAAGAAGTGTTTCATATGGTTAAGAAGTTAGAAAGAAAAAAGCAGTTACTTCTCCCTTCCCTTCTTCAAGCTCTGCCCGGTCTCTTTCAGGAGCTCTGGTTTTCTTTTGCTTGTAGGTTCTGGGTGTTCTCACTGGCATGGAGTCTTGCTACTGAGGTTCTCTGAATGTTGGAAAAGGGCAGTTTGCTAATACTGTGTCTTCAGCTCATCTCTTTGCTGCTCTTCACAACACCCGGCCTGTTGTCTCAAGCAGATACACTTTACACTCAATTCCTGCTTGAACTCGGAATATCTTTTTTCTTTCATTCCTTCCAAAAGTGAGCTGATACTTGCTGCTTTGTAGGGGTGAACTCAGGGGGCTGCTGTGCTCTTGCTTCACAGGATACAAGAAGCGTTAGGTGCGTGGTGAAGCAGACAGGAAGGAGGGAGGAATCTGTCTAGGAGAAGTTATTTTGCATGCTTTCCTAAGAAGGCTTTTCTGGTGTGAGTCTTCATCCTGCCAGACTGTGGGTGCCCTCCATGTTGCTGATGGTCCTTAACCCCTGCAGCTCTGTGGAGTATTTCCCTGGTTTAGATCAGGATTTGAATCAAATTAGATGGTCTTACAAAGTCATGCTGTTAGTTTCATGTATAAAACATTGTTTGCTGTTCCACGCTAGTGAGGAGGAGCTGGTTTCAGGCCTTTAATGTATGTGTAAGCAGAGCTTTGGTCAGTCCCGTGACTGCAAAGTTGTATTGTAAAGCTGCTTTCTTCTCTGCAGCTCTCAATATTAATTTCTGAGTCCTTTGCCGTGCTCCATGCCACCAGCTTGTGAAACTAGAACTGGGTGCTCTTTTTGCTGGGGTGATATGTTACATGGAGCACAAGTGATTAAAACAGCGCACACACTGTGCTGAGACCAGCTTGCTTGAGATAATGAAGTAAAATCTGTTAGCATCTGAGATGTCCTGGCATAGCCTGAGAGCAGTTAGATCTTTAATGTGCCAAGCTAAGTAAAACTTGATTAATGGCACTATCTGGGATTTTCTGTCCTGTAAATAGGACTTGAAGTCTAAAATTGGAACTGTGAAAACCTGCTTTAACCAGGATTAGAAGAACTTAGTAGTTGAGATTGTTTTCAGAATCTTAGAAAGTGGTCCCTGTGCCCCAGAGCTGTTGTACCTGCCATCTTTTGGAAACTGAGCTTTAATGGAAGGGCTGAAAGTTTGTTTGGGACATTTTGCTTGGTCATTCAGTGCCATCTCTCCCAGTGTTGTAAAAGGTGCTTTCTGTGCTTGGCTGCTGCTTGCTATGCCAGAGGTTATGTCTCCAGTCTCATGTGTCTGCAACTCCTGATACCCTTTAGGAGCCTCGCTGGTGCAAGGGGATGGCAGGCACTCTGTATTAGAGGCTTCCTTCTGGAGCACATGAGCAATCGTGGAAGCTCCTGACACCAGGAAATGTTGGATAGATGTGTAATTTTTCATTTTCTAGATGAACTTTGGTTTTGTACTGATCAAATGGAATCTGGTAACTGGGAGGCATGCCTGCTTTGAAAACACACACCTGTTGTTTGGGGCATTCGTTTGCTTCTAGATATGTCATGGCAAAATGCAGCCATATATCTTAGTGTTTATATGCCCTATTTATTTGCTATAATCATTATGCCAGCCAATTGTGAAGCTAATTTCAGTGGTAAGAAATGTTCATTCTTCAGCTAGCTTTCTTTTTTAGAGGAGTTGTTGGTTGGCAGCAGCCTCTGTGCAGCTTCTTGATTGTCATCTCTTCATTATAAATTTACTTTCTAAATGCTGACTTAAAGCCTGACACATTGTTTGTTTAACTGTCAGTTACTAGTTTGGAGGCCTAATAAAAGCCTCTCAGATCTTCCTGTGGAATTAGGCCATCCTTTGCCACCCCAGTGACTGAAGTGAAACAACTGTAACAGGATCTTTCAGTATCTATCCCATTTTTGCTGAAACCCTGCTTAGGGTGCCTTCTGATACTTTATCCTCACCGTGACAGTAGTTATTTCTCTGGTGAAAGGTCACTGTAATGTTTTAATTGGATTTTTCAGCTGATAGGAATATAAAAATACAAGTTTATTAATAGAGTATCTTTGATCTTGAAGGATTCCAAAGCATTTGCTCTATTGCGTGTACAGGAGCAGTTTAGTTTTACTGCTTATTCAGGAATAGTCCGTTTTGTCGTGGCTCAGGGAAGCTGGATGTTCTACCTAGCAGGTCAGGAAGAGTGAGGAGCCACGCCAGTGTGAGAAGGGGGAAGATCTGGGATGGCAGAATCTGATTCCCCAGCTGGAATTTCCCCAGGATACAGAATCAAACTGTGCTTACCATTGAAGGTGCCAAAGGACCTTTCACAAGTTGTTTTGGTTTTGGTTTTCATCTGAAATCTTTGAAAAAGGGCATGGGCAAGAGACAATTAGAGAAACACTTCACTGACCTTGTTAGTGTATTTTTGTGGAATTACTGTGCTTTACAGTTATTGCTGCTTTACACAGATGGTTATTGCTGGTTTCCATCTGTTCGTTAAGGGAAAGTAAAGACAGAAAGCGGCAGCTTTAACTGGGTTTTTAACCAGAACTTTTAGGTTTTATTTCTTCTTTGACCAGGTTGGGTTAATCTGTCAGGTTGAGTGCACTCTGGTTTCAAGGAAAAGAGATCAAAGTGGGAGCATGTCTGCACAGTATGGGGCACAATAGCAGTTTCCTGTGTTTTGGGCACCCTTTTCTTTGAACAGGCCTCAGGTATGTAGCACGGTATCACCCTGGCAGATGGCCAGGCCAGGGGAAAGACTCTGACCAAGGCTGGCATTATGGAAACCACTTAAGCAAAGTGCTCCAAAAGAGAGCAGCAGAAAAGATCTTTCAGCTCCTCTTGCTGCTTATCTCCAGTTCAAACCATAGTGCTCCCAGCGTGAATGACTTTACGGTGCCCCAGTAGAGTTTTCCCTGGTTTTGCTAAAACGTGCTCCTTTACGCTATTGCAGTGGTTAAAAACTTGAAGGTCTATCAAGGCTTGCAGTTGTGGGAGCTTCCTGCTGGCACCGATATAGCTGAACCAACATCAGATTTAGCCTTTAAGCTCGTGGCAATCTTCTGTGTCTCAATTCCTGAAGAACAGTGGGAAAAGGAGCCCCCGAGCTGCAAGAGAACGATCTGGGGTTTCATCCGATGAAGAACAAAGCCAAACGAAAAACTTCATCAAAGTCCCATCGTCCTACTTGTGGCACGCACAGAGGTTTTCCTTCACCTGACTGCTCTTTGTGGATGATTTGTTCTTGCAGGGCTGCTTTCAGTAGGCAGAAATCTCAGATGGGATGGAAAACTGAGCCTGGCTGGTAGGAGAGCTGCTTGCAGGGGTCCTCAGCTGGGGACAGAACAGTCGTTCTATTTCTCTGGCTCCTTAGCCAGTTGCTCAACCAGATGTCCTCAGTAGTTTGTGCTATAAGATGTTAAGTAATTAGATCATTCAGATTCTAGTTAAACATAATTAGAGCCCTGTGTAAACTGAGGGAAGCTGACAGGTTTTATAGGTTGGTCAGAGCAAAAATATCAGATGATATAGCTCAGCATTAATACAAAAAGAATTAAGCCTCCCTGCCCTGAGATAAAGAGGTGTTTAGTCTCCAAATTTAGTCCTTAATTAGAACTACAGTTTATGGAACTTAGTAAAAATGTTTTCAGGATCTTGGAAGCCTCACTCAAAGCTTTTCCTATGTAGTGTTTGCTAGTTCAGGTTTCTTCTCCTGTGCTTCTGAATTTGAAATAGAGACCTTACCCAGCACTTGCTAGGTAAAGTGAAGCAGAAAGATGACTGAATTTTGTGATTCGTGGAATTTGAATGAGTGGGTAAGTCAGTTGTGGTGATGCTCCTTGACTTGAGAAGGGTTTGAACATGTAGTGCTATCCCTGCTTTGCGCTCCCATTTCCTTTCCCAGCTTGTAGCTAGCTTGCCTCTTTGGATCGTACAGCTGGAGCACAGCTTGGGTGGGATGCCTTGTTTTCCGCCAGCTATCTCACTGCAGGCTGGGTTCGTAACCATCGCATTTTGTTGGTTATTGTTAAACAGCAGAACCAGAGAGAACCTTCCTGTAGTGTGACTGTGTACATAGGTATTGCAAAGCAACGAAAGTAAGAGCGAGATTGTGAGCGCAGGGCTGAAATATTAGCTTGTGTTCCAGCATTTGATTATGGTTATTTTATTGCAGCTCTCTGAATCTAATCCTGGTTATTTCTCTCCCTCATTTTACAGATCTGACACATTATTTTGTTGTTTGTTTGCTGGCAGGCGAAACATATTTTCTGAAGGAAAGTGTTAACAGATACGCTGATAAAATGTCTGTCTTCTCCAAACTGTCTGAAGACAAATTGAGTATTTGCCTACATGTGGCATTCACACTGTTGCTGTGCTAGCTACTGAACAAATTAACAAGATGATTCTTGTCTTTTCTAGGATGTAATTTTGAGATCTTGTAGGAGTCTGAAGTGCTGAACTAGACCCAGGCTAATCCCTGTTCTGCTGGAATCTGAGCATTGTCTGGCTTTGCAGTAGCTGCTAAAGAATTAGGTACAGAACATACACGGGGAAATAAAAGTATGTTGGAAAATCCAGACTCGAGTAGTGAAAGGGATTCTGCAGTTAGACTTAGTTGAAAGGGTGAAATGGGACAGAAGAAAACTGCGGTTACCTTTTGGTAATCCTAAATGGTGAAGTTGTCTTGCTCGGTACTGAAAACAGCTCCTTTTGCCTGCACTGCAGAGTTATTTCATGCAGTAACTTCCCACATCCCCTCCAGCCTCTCCCCACCATGCTTAGTTATGTCACTTGTGTGATGCTTCGAGCCTTGCTGTCCTGGCTGGAATCTCGAGACTGTTTCCAAGCTTGTATTTCTCACTTGGCAGCACATGCTGCGGCTGGTGGGCAATCTGCCGTATCCCTTTTTTGTCAAACATCAGAGTTGGTGTCTGACACTGAATCTGGGAATAAGAAGAGGGAGAGTGAAATGTATGGTGGAACTGAAGGTATCTGCTAGGTGTCTTTGTGCATTTTTCTGTAGCTACTGCTTATGGTTGATACTCGGATCTGGTGGTGATAAAAGGACAGAGGTTTTGCTTTTCCCTTTCATATTTTAAGTGATTAGCAGGACTTGGTAAGTGGAAAAATTCCAGCTACTTTTTCCTATCAAGTGCTATCTGCTTACAAGCGAAAAACTCAGTTTCAGGGAAATCCCCTAAAGTTCTGTAGAAACAAAACAGTTTTAGAAAGGTGTGTATATGTGTGTGTGTATGTTTGTGTAAACACACAAGCTCGCACAAGCACAATCTCCTTCCTGGATCAGCTCCCACCATGCAAAATACAAACCTGAAAGTGCTATAATTGATTATGTGCAATAGGAGACAAACAGCCAGGATTTTGGGAGAGGGCAGGGCGTGGTCCAGATCTGGCAAAGCATTTAAGAACTGAACATTATTTTTTCAAAGGTAGGGAAACTTTAAAACATGGGTCCAAGAGTTAAGGCAGGTTGGGAGAAGGAAAATGGCACAGTAAACCGAGACGTCTGCTTTGTAGGGGGAGGCGTTGGGGGAGGAATTGGGAAGAAAGAACACGCAAGTTTAGGTTAGTACATGTTCATGTTCTTCTGGTTTTTTAACTTCATTTGTTTCCCTGGCAGATGTCCCATGGCTTTGAGGCCTTTGTCTGTGTGAGAGAGAACATGAAGGAGGGCTTGGCAGGACGCTTTTGGATTGTGTAGAATAGCTGGTAGTCATATTTATAGTTCGTGTTGTCTCTTGGCTTATGCAATTTTGATAACCAGCAGTCGTTCTGCAGAGTTACGTGTTGGCAAGTCAGCTCTCCCTGAATTTCCTCCACCAATTCTGTGTTGCAGCTAGGTTTCATGTACAATTTTTTGTAAGGTCTCAATATGACTTCTCACATCCACAGTACTTTATTCTTGTGGGGTAAGTCCTTTTCATGCACATCCCCTCCATATTAGGCAATCTTTTCTGTAACATCTTTGTACAATCTAAGATGTTAAATGCAACTGCTTCATGCAGTCGAAAAGAAACAGTATGCTAAAAGAGACCTAGCAATCCTCAAGTGGTTACACTTTTCTGAGCTTTGTAGCCTGTATATATATTTTCTCCATATACATATATATATATGTATATGTATCCTCCTTTGAAGGCTCTTCATTTTCTTTAATGATCACTGTGTAGGTTGATGCTCAATACTCTATTCTTTTCACTTGCTGAAATCCACAGTGGAGCTGGTCCTGTTGCTGCTATGGAATGCAGGGGAAGAGGAACAATGTTCAGCTGCTGTGAGGGTTTGAACCTTCTGGTAGCCATTTACTTTTACTGTGTCTATGACTCTAAATGGATTTATAATTCTGTAGCTTTATGCTTTAAAACACCTGCTATAATTGCTTAGAAGTACACTTTGTGTCAGCCTTTATTGCTTACTGTGATTATGCTTCTGGTAACCAACCTTTTTGGCAGACTCATGAAATGTAAGTTTCTCATAATAGGATTCCTGACAGAGTTAAACAATATGCATAGCTTAAAGTGCAAATATGCTTTATTTGGGAAAGGAGATTATTCTGCTGTTCAATACCTTTAATTTGAGACTTCAGAAGGTGCTCTGCATTAAGGGTGTGCGTAAGTTTAAAACCCCTCTGTTTTGCCCATTTCACTCATGGGTAGGTATGCGGGGGGCTTTTCCTTGAATGGCAGGTTTGTAGCTGAGGAGAGCATGCAGACAAGTTCCTCAACTCCCAGACACTGTTTTTCACCAGTTAGCATAGTTTGTGTATAAACTGTACAAAAGGTTGAGAAAATGCTGCTTAATGTTGTTGCTTTAATGCCTCAGTGCTGTGTGAATACTGAGAAACCCCCAAACCTGGCATCAGTTTTGTATCTTTAGCTTGGGGCTGGTACTTCCTAGTGAAGCAGAGGGTCATGTAAAGCTGTTTGGAGGGTGGGATGGGTGAGCTATCGATATGTTTGGTTGTGATAATGGTACCTTTGATAATTCCAAATGTCAGAACCATATCAAAGAGTTGTGTGTTCTCATGACAGTGGAAATACAAAGGACGGGATATAATCAAGACAGCCGAACTTCGTGTTGTGCTACCTTGATCTTGATGTCTCACCTGGCATATTCAGGTGGCCATCAGAAGGTTGGGAAATTCTAGTTTAACATTGCAAATCAAGTTGGTATATTAACTCCTGTAAACTGTTTCTGGAGATTGCAGGATTGAGGAGGTGTTATTTATCATCACTTTTAGCTAAAGAGTTCCACCCATGCAAAATTCTTCGCGCTAAGAGAATTAGGCTTTTGGTAGGCGGGTTGTTCTCAAAATCTTGAGCAGAGGAAAAGGTGGTGAATAGTTATTTTTGGGCCCTTTTAAAATATGAAAATAAAATTACGGGGGTTAGTCAATGTTCTTTGCATCAGCACCTTTATCCTCAAGGATATTTTGGTATTTTTGCCTTTGAAATTTAGGCTAGACTTCAAAGGATAGGTGGAATTTCCCGGCAGAAGCAGGGTACTGTAGAAGGGTAGAGGTTGGAGTTGGAGAAGACAAAGTAAATGAGTGTGGGGCGTGTGGTGCTGTTGGCCTGTTCTGTGTCTTGAAGGAAGCCAAGCTTAATCCCACACTGAGTTGGGAGACCTTCCGAGGCTGTATGTGTGCCTCGGAAAGTGCTGCCGAGGGTTCAGTTTGTGGTGCAGTGCCCGTATCACCCATGTGCTATAGGGTTTTGGTGTGCTGAGTGTGGCTCTGAGCTTGTGCATTAGCTGATGGGAGGCACCAGGCTTGGTGACACTGAGTGCAGGTACTCCCTGCTGCTGTACGGAAGGTGATTGCTTGATTTTAGCCGTTTCCCGGTGGGACAGGGATAGTGAGAAGTTAAATTTCCTATTTTGAGGCGTAGAGTGTATCATACGAGTATAAAATCAAATACTGTGGGATGGCAAATGCTGTTTTTTAAGCTAGTTGGCTTGTTGTAGCTGTGATAATCTGTGTTGATCAACCCTTTTGGTGTTTGCTACAAAATTTATTCTAAGAGGCATGGTAGCTCATTCTTGTTGGTGGCGATCCAAATGGTTTCTGCTGCCAAACTTGGCACTGGTGCCAGTGGTTTGCTTTAGCTGATCTAAGAATATAATACAGATGGTTTGATACTCAGTACAGATATATACAGATGGCTTGAAACTTTCCAATTTATTTCGTTCCATTGTTTCTTCTCAGTATATCAAGTATCTGTGGATATATAATTGCTATTCTTAGAATAATCTGAACTGTGTTTGTTTCAGCTTCTGCCTGTTGTTGCCATAAGAATTTGTTAGCAAAAGGCTGCTGTTTCGTGCACGTTCGAATGTTCTGTGTGTCGGTACAGGCATGCTTATTTATAATGCACAAGAATATTTCTGACAAGCTATTTGACCACCACACGTGTATATATCGTTCAGTTGCATAGGATGGAGAAAGCAGATCCCATAACATGATTTGTAGATTCAAGAATCTGCAGATTGTGGTCACTGAGACTGGCTTTGCTTCAGGTTGTTGCTGACACGGGTAGTGACATCCTTGCAGTTGAAGCAGTGGGGTTTCAGCCCAGTGTAATAGTTGAAGCAGAGATCAGTGAGCTCTGGCTAAAGGCTGGATAGTTTGTTTTCAGTGCTCATTACAGCCTGTTGATCTCTTGCCAGCAGAAATTTCTAGGTTGTGAATTTGCTTCTGTTGTATACAGGCGTATGACATCAGTCGCCTGCTAGCAGGACAGGGCGTAAATAGAATCATGACAGCATAACTTCAGTGCTCTCCATGTTTCTCTGTGCATACAATATATTGATGGTACGGTAGCTGATGTTGACAGCGCGCATGGCCTGGGCAAAGGGTAAAAGTAGCCTCTGCTTTGATTTGCTTCTGATCTGATGCGAGGAATCCTTGCTCTGCAGTTCAGGGATATTGACAGCTTGGTTCTGTGCATGGAGGTGGTTATATAGACTTACTTTAGAGCAGTGATTTACTTAGCTTCCTTCGTAAGGTTGTTAAAGTGCTCAACAACGCAATTAATGTAATTTAAGGACAGTTAAAAGCACTAGTGGTTCTTTTCAACTTAATTTTAAATGCTGAGACAGATTAAGCAGTTTGAACAGCGACATGATTATGTCTCTATAGCCATCGAGCATATAAATAAAATATGCCTTAGTACTTGATATTTTGAATCCAAAACTTAGGGACCACTGAAATGAATAATTGTGGATATATTGCCTTGTTCTGGGATCATCTGACAAGTTAGGCATGATCAGTGCAAGTCACTATTTCGATGGCAGACCTGTAATGAATATTTCACTGCTATGGGAAGTGCTGCTGGTGACTTCCACACATTGTGTGTCTCTTGAGTTCATTTCAGTTCCACTGCAGATACTGACTTAATGATAATTCCTGAGATGAGACATAAAATAGATTTATGCATCTCTGAATGCTTCCTATTCCATTTGCATGGAGACATTAGCATTTTATCCAAAGTCACCCAGTTTTTATATGTGTAAACGTTTTATGTTGTGCAGGCTTTTTTTCCCCCATTAAGTTTCATTAATGTTTCAGTTAATATTCTTAATTCATACTTTTAACACAGAGAAGGTAAATTTCATTAAACAGGAAGGGAAGTTTCATGAGAGCACCCTTATGATGAAGCTGCCAGCCAAATCCACCACCACCAGCTCTGGAATGAGGCAGTAAAAGTCTCTTCTGTTGGGCATGAGAGGCCTGGCCTATTTGATGGCTGCTGTTGAAGAGAGATGTTGACTATCCATGTTTGTAAACATACCGAGAGTGAAGTGGTACACAACTGTTCCTTGTTGGTCAAATAAAAGCATTAAGGGAAGGTGGGATGTTGTGGAAAGTGGGGTTTTATAGTGAGTGCAGCTGGATGCTTGTGCCTTGAGGATGAACTCACTGGAAGTGTATGTAGGTTGAAGGGAAGTGAATCTCAAATCAAGTGTGGCTTTGTCGAAGATTTCGTCAGTGGTCCTAAACTGACCATGGGTGATGCAGTGCCATGAGCTGACTTCAGAGTGTGTTCCAACTCAAAATGAATGTTGATCGTGGTGCAGTCAGCTGAGGTGGTGTGACACCAGAGGCAGGCATGTCTTTCAACAGACTGGTTGGGAGCAGCATGTTTGAAACTAACCCTAGCTCATGGGCATTTAAAATGGGTAAGTTAGGTTTGAGAAGATAGCTTGCCTTAGAAAAAAAGAGGTGCTGGTGTGAGATATTTGTTGGAATGGGTCTTTTCTACCAGCCTCAAGAACTTCAGTTCTCTTTCAGCCCTATCAAAGAACAAGTAGTTCTTCAGTTTTTATCTTTATCCTTCCTTACTAAGGATAGAGTTTAACTGGGGTGTTTCCCAAAGAGCTGGTTTAGGAGTGACTGACTGGTACTGCTGAGTGACAGAATTAGCATGAATTCAGATTGATGGAGATACGGCTGGTGAGTGCCAACTGGCTGTGTGGGTATACGTGTCGGCTCTCAGTAGCGATGACAGAGGCTGATTTTTATCCCTTCACCCCCTACACCTTCCCACCCAGACTGCTGAATATCCAACTGGATGTTGAATACCTGAAAATCAACCTACTTAGCAGCCTGGATCAGGCTCCCGGGACGAGATTCTCAGAGGCAGGGCTTGTTTGGGGTAGTTGGGTACATGGGTATCTTGCTGTGGAGAAGCTGGCTGCTGGTTGTGTTGGGGGGATCTGGGAGCTGGGGAATGCCGATGGAGGCTCTGGAGGTGGTTGTCCACAGTGGGTGGCTGGGATGTCATTCCTTGGCACCCCGAGCTCTCCCGTGCCATGCCATTCCCGGCGAGCGTTGCTGTTGGTGGCACCCGGCCAGCTTGTCATGTCAGTGTTGAAAACTGGTGTATGCTTCTCCAGATGCTTTGAACCTGTCTTGATCTGCCCGGTAGCCTTGGTGTCTCTGCAAGCTCCACACACAGAGCAGGACTGTTCAGCTGCTGGCCTCTTGACCATGTCAGACCGACTCCTTGTGGCTGGGTAGCAGCTGGGTCACATCATCTGGGTGCAGCACCTTAGTATGGAAACCCCAGGGTATGGTGGAGAAGGGAGAAACTGCATGTGGCCATCCTGTGCTGGCCAGGGTGAGCAGGTGCTGGGTTGTATCTCATACTGGGCAGGGGAGTGGATCTCTACCTGCCTCTTCTGGCTTGGGAATGCCGCCTGGTTTGCAGCCCTGACTGGGAGAAGTGGCATGGGCAAGGAGCTGGTATGGTGGTGGCACAAAGTGACAAGGCTTCTTGGGGCTGTGGTGGCTGCTCGGCTCCAGGGTGGCTGTGGAGCATGAGGTCACCTGCCACTTTGCTCCAGGCTTAGAGCTGGGGTGGCTGAGGTGAGGGATCACAAGTACCTTCTTGCTACCACCTTCAGAAAGCAGGAGGCTACCAGGTCTGCTTTATTAGTGGCCAGAGATCAAATGCAGCACTCTATTGTGTAAGATGTTTCCAGCAGAGCAGAGATTTGTCTTATTAGGAATTCCCATTCCATGATTTGCTGTCTCACTACTTTTGGTACCCTCCGTGTCAGACTCCTACCTGACAATAGTGTGTGTAGACTGAAGCTGTGAGGGTGAAGCATGGTCAGCCTCCGGGCTGCGTGGGTTGTGAGCTCTGTGTATCTGGGCAGCACCGGTGGTGTGTTCAGCTGCACACCTGAACAGACAGCGCTTCCCTTTCAACCCACACGTGCTTCACCAACTTGATAAATAGAGCAGCTCTTCAACTGGGGCTGCCGGAAAGCACCTGCAGCATCAGTAGACACTGCTGAAACCCCAGGCCCTGTATGCTGATTAGGCTCTTGTTTTTAAAATACTCGTAGTGAATATGTTTAAATTCAGAAATGAAGATATTTGCCACAGTTGTTTTACTTTTAAAACACACTTTTGAAGTTGTTTGCTCTGATGCTGAAGAATATTTAATGCTTCTTCCCACGTGTTGGTGTAAATGCAATCCTCAAACTGTCCGTGTTCTCTGAAATTAGTTTATATTATTTAACAATATAATTCCAATAATATCTTACTCTTGGTCAACATATTTTCTTTTCCCCATAATGATGAATTATGTGACTGCTTGTGAGAATAAAAGCCTTAATATTATTCCTATTAACATACCCTTTTTAATTGCTTAGAAAGAATATCCTTCTTGTTTAGCATAAGTCTTATGGGGCTTTGAAGGTAGATTTATCATGAAATGTCCTGGGAATCCTTTAGTATGAATTGTCTGCTGCTCCCCCCTCCATTACGGGTCGGTTCATGCAGCTTTTGTGCTGTATGTTGCTGCTTTGGTTGTTTGGGTGAGATAAAAACTCGTTGAACTACTAAAGTGGACAGGGTTTAAAATTACAGACACATTACTTTCCTTTGCAGCCATAATATGTTTGTTTTGGCAGTCTGTCTCTTCTCTGTAACATGGAACAGTTCCTTTTTTTGCGATTATTCACTGTTTTCAGTCATACAGCACCAAGCATTATTCATGGTCCTGGAAAAAGTTACTCTTTAACAAAACAAAAGCATAGGAAGCACCCTGACCTACCTCCTTCTCATAATTGACAGGTATTAGTGATACGTGGGTACACGCTGCAGTAATCATCTATTTTAAATTAGCATGGTGCAGGGCATTAATGACTTGTGAGCCACAGGAGCTTCTCTGGGTCTCATGATGGTTCTGATGTCTTGGTGGCTGTTGTGAAGTACCTGTGAGGACGATGCTTTGTGGATCCATCACTGAGTCAACACTGCGTTCACCTGGGCTAGTGCTGAGCTTCTCCCACATGGTGGAGCTTTTACCCTCAACTTGACCACCAAATGACATTTATAAAGTGCAGAGAGCCAGCTTAGGAGGGGAGGGCTCTGCTTGCCTCTTCTTCGATCCATAACATTTTTGTACCTCATGTAATGATGTGTTTGAGCTGTGCAGACATGGACACCGTCACTACTAATGCCTGCAAATTGATTAGTGTTAAGTAGGAGAGAGGCTTCTTGGATCCCTTTGCAATCATACGGCAGTTTCTAAGTGGCATGTAGCTGCAGCTGCAGAAAAAACCAGTGTGCTTTTACACTGAAAAAGGACAATCAGGTTTGTGTCACATTCAACAGGTATCTGCCCTGTTCTCCCACCCAGTTTTCCCATTTCCAGCTGCCTTACTTTGGAACATCTTGCTGTTGGCTTTCTCATCATACAGGAATAATGTTAATTCTTACAATGAATGATTCTCACAGCAAACCACTTTTGAAAGAAATACTCCGTAATCTGGGAGTTGGTGTGGTTTGATCCATGCCTGGGAACAGCAAAAGAGCCTGCTGGTGAGAACAACTGCCTGTTTGCAGAAATCACCTGTTTCTTTTTCATTACTTGTTCATGGTATTCTGATGCTGTGCAGTCTTTTGGAGGTGTTATTTACTTATCGGGTCAAACTGTAATTCACTTTAGTGCTTATCTATTTTCTAATAATACTCAGAACAAGAGGTACCCTTTCTTTTTTTCCTAAGGGAAAAGGAAAAGAATAACTTAAGTATCTTTTTTTTCCTTGGTAAGGAAAATGCCGTTTCCTCCAGTGGAAATGAGTAACGGTGGTGCAGGTCAATTGGGCTTTAATGTTAGCCACTTGTTTACTTAAAGTAATCTCTCCTTCTGAAGATCTGTAGTTTTCATGGGAACTGTGCATTAGTTTTAAGCTCGCCCTGTTCAGAGCATGTTTTTCACCTATTTCTCCTATGGTTGGAAAGCACAACTGGTTTTCCTGCTGTCCCTCTATCTGCTAGAAAATTGGTTTTGGTGCTGAGGTCCTTTGATGCTTGTGTGTCTCCTGCATTGCATGCTCTGCCACCTGGCCTGTTCTCCCTGCCTGTTTATGCTTCTTCACTCTTTCTGAAGCAAATCCCCAACGCATTTTGCCTGAGTGCTCGTGATTCTCCCATACCAGTGAATAGAATTGCTACCCCTTTGTGCCTGTTCTTACCGCTTACCTGCCTGCATTCTTAGGTGCTTTTATGATGGAGCCCTTTTGTAAAAGATTTAGATGGTTTTATCAAGTGATGAGCGAGTAAAGTTCTGTGTTTTGTAAGGAAGGAAGAAATGTTTTCAGATGGTAACATCTTGCAGTGAACAAAATGATGCTTCCAGAATGATGGTTCTTCTTTGACAGCGGGAGGCTTGGATTTGTCAGATGATATTTTCTAGGTGAGAGTAAGTAATGGCTTCTTCCCATGAACTCAGCAATCTTTTCATTTTGGTGATTCAGTCTTTAATAAAAATACAGTAAAGTTGCAGGCTTCATGCCCTTAACTTTCAGAGCTTTTAGTCATCCTTAGAATTAATTCAGGTTTCAGTAAAAGCATTCATTATTAAAGAAAACACAGACCCAGATATTTAATTACTTGATTTTCTTCTTTTAGCAGAGTTTTAAGAACATCCTAATGAAGTGAGTGAGTCTCAATCCCTAAAAATTGCCTAAATTTTTACAGCCCCATGGGAGGAG
The DNA here is from genome assembly GCA_002631895.1 of Agapornis roseicollis. NCBI lineage: Eukaryota > Metazoa > Chordata > Aves > Psittaciformes > Psittacidae > Agapornis > Agapornis roseicollis. Next base: position 25,368 of record NDXB01020661.1, read on the forward strand.
GGGAAGGATTAGGGTACAGAGCAGGGTACAGCGGAGATGCGTGACATGTATTTTCAGCAGGCTTGCTGTATTTTTAGCTAGTGGGTATATTTAGTTTGTCATTCATTTTAGAGAGGAAGACCATCCATTCGTTCTCCACTGCTCAAATTCTTGGTTTTCTGTAAAACACAGCAGGGTTTTCTTGTGGGGATGATTTAGAGTTGGATGGTTCTCAGCTCCAAAAGAAATGCTTAAGTTCATTATCTGTGCTCCGCTGTTTTCTTTAGATTTCAAGAGGTTGTGCTTAACATTTCCAAATTAGAGAGCTCCTTTCAAACTACTAAATTATTCCTACCCGAAGCTGCAGCACGAGGTGTGCATCCCTGCCTGAGCTGGAGCTGCTCTTGATGGCACTGCAAATAAATTATGGATGTAAGCAAATTATTCTGAAAGCACTAGTTTTCAATTGGGGATGGCGCTTCTGTGCGAGCTCATCCAGCCTTTGCTGTAGCTGGGGAGCAGGTGAATTTGACCACTGATACTTTCTGCAAATTTGGGTTCCAGTTTTCAGACCAACATTATACCCGAATTCTCCTTTCTGTCCTCTGCAAAGAGGAAGGAAAAAAGCCCAAATCTATTTCAGTGCTTTCTCAGAAGCTTATTTTTTTTTCCTTTTTTCTATGAAAGTGTACTTTAAGCAGAAATCTTGAGGGCTGCAGTAATAATGTTGGGCTTTAATGGAACATAATGACTGAGAAGAGTCTGGACTTCTACAAAACACCTTTTCTAGGAAAATATGTAACTGCTCACAAATTGGGGTAATTTTAATGTATTTTTTTTCTACTCAACATGAAATTCTCAGCTGCTTTTGCATGTTTATGCAGGAGACCCTGTGTGCTGGTGCCATTTATGGCTCTGGCAGTGCAGCTTTTACTTTGCATTCGGCTCTGCTCAGAGACACAAATAGAAAGCTTTGTTTCACATAGCAAATACAGACACTACCGGCTTGAAGAGTTTTGCCTTCTAGTCAGTTCTTTTGTTCTTTGTGGTCTTGTAATTACATTTTCTTAAATGCAGTTCTCCTCACTGTTGTGGTACAGAAGAGCTGTAAGGAAGGGAACTGTGCATGTGCGTTAGTTCGGGTACAGTTGGAGTGCGTAAGCTAAGAGGGGAAAAATGCCTCTTATCTGTTTCCGTTATCTCTGCTTACCTCACTTTTTTGGGGGGTTGGTTTCCCCCTTAGGAACACATTGGTGCCAAACGAATCTAATGAAAATCAGAGCAATAGCGCTTGAGGCTTCCTGGTGATCTGTTTCACTGGAAAAGGAAAATACTTAGCTGTACTTGGAGGTCCTGTTTTGTTCCAGATAAATCGGCAGGCAATATCAAGTTACCATCGTTGTTCTTAGAGTGCTTTTTGTTACAGGTGGTGTGGCTCTGGGGAGGTGCTTTACAGATTTTTCAGGGTTTTGTTAAAATTGGGGATTATTTCTTGTGTATTTAAAATAATCCAGAGTGAGCAGTAACCTCTGGTGACACTCTGGGAGTGGGGGAGCTGCTTGTATTTGGATACCCTGAGAGCAGGGCTCATAAACTGGTAAGAAGCCTGCTAATGGGGCTTGTGTTTTCCTCTCCTAAATGAGCAGCAAGGTGGCTGCCCTTAAGTCATCGCCTGAACCTTGTACTCTAATCTAAGTGGCATGCTGAAGTGTTTTGCAGTAGCATTCAAGGCAGCAGAGCAAACTGATGTGACTGATGGTATTTGTGGATTATATCAACATCAGTGGAGCAGGAGGAGGAGTAGTATTAGAAACAAGAATGAATAATACACTAAACAACTAACTAAAAGTGGCTAATTCTGTGACTTCTCACAGAATTACACCCTGTAGGATTTACAGTTGTTTTATACTCGACATCCTTCTGGTAATGGCTGTAGAAAAGATTGGAAAAATCTAATGGAGGGGTGGCAGCAAGCACTGAACAATAGGAATTGGCCTGAGCAGAGACCTGAAGTACTTGCTGTGTTTGTTCAAGTTAGCAAAAGGTGAGCTGTGTTTGCCATTGAGGGGGGGTAACAGCCACAGCTGTTTATATCTTGCACCTGGAGAAGTTCTGAGCAATGCTCTTTGTTTCAGCAAGAACTGATTTGCTCGAGTGTTTTACTGATAGGGAGGGATTAGATAAAAAAGGGGGAGAGAGGTGGAATTTTATTCCTGTAATCAAAATCCACCACTGTATTAAAAACCAGCCGGCATAAAAGGTGGTATTATTGGGTAGCATGTCAGAAAGCTTGAGGCTTTGACTCAAAATAGACTTGTCTGCCAAGCATGGGATGTCATCAAACATGGGAGCATGTTTCTTTGTCATTTAGCCCTCTTGTAGAAAGCAGAAAAATCTGAACCAAAAGTTAGAAGTCATTCTGGTCCAGAAACTATCTACAGCAGCTAAACTGTTGGCTTGCTGCTCATATCTGCTGGTATCCTTGGTATCTAGAAATAAGGATCTAAATGACTGGAGTATTCTGAATACATGCTTTTGATGACTTTGGTAGGAGGCAGGATCTCAAGAGTAGTTTCTTTCTAAATAAAAGAATAATCTTGTAACTTTCATGTGTGCAGTTTCTTGCTGTATTTATCATGGGCCTAAATTATTTAAACCATAAAGCAGCATCTTGCAAGAAATTCCTATTCCTATGATCCTTTTTTTTTTAAACATATGAATATTTAAAGTCTGTACAAAAGACAAACCTTGTATAAAAATACTATATTACCCATGAGTAAGGAAAGTTATTAAAGGTAGGCACAGACTGAGTAATGAAATGGGGACATCAGATTCCTTAGAATAGCTTGTTACTAAGAGATGCTGAATCCAAGATAAAAGAACTCCTGTTTCTTCTAATTTCTAAGACATTTTTCAGGCCTATTTAATTACGCCTTGACTATATCCAATCTGATGTTGATGATGGTAGCTGCTTTGGATAATGATCGGCTGTTGAGGCAAAAGGGTTCACTCGGATTTTTAATCTAGGAAGCAGAATGCTGATTTTTGATAAACTTGGCAGGCAAACAGCAGACTATTTCCAAGGAAGGTGGTAGAGCATTGGATGTCACCTTAGTCTTCTGCCTGCTTTCTCAGACATCAGCAATAGTACATAGAGATCTATCTGTTTTGGTCGGCATTACCTTTTTCAGCCTTTGTTTCCATAAGAGTTCATAAACCTGCAAATCATATTCTTCTCAGAGCTCAGCCAAAAATGAGTAATTTCCTTCTTTCTTCACGGCACTTTGAAACTAGCTGGTAAGATTCTCCCCAGTGGAAGAATGAGACACATAATATACTGGAACCAGAGCCCCATAAGGGAACCCAGTTTGAATTAAAATAATCCCAGGATTTCCTTTTTTGCTTTACAGTGTATCTGCATGCACAGAGTAGTCTCTTCCTCCTTCATATGCCCAGTTGCCATTTTAATAACCTTTTAGGTGTTTATTAGAAAGTGTGCCATTAACTTGCATCTGTTCCACTCCAGGAAATTGGCCGTTATCGTCTGTTTTCTTCCTAAAATGTTCGCTATTCCCTGTATGAAACTTCAGGCCCATAAATACGGTATTAAAGCCTGTATTGATGATAAGCAAAGTCATCTTATGACTGTTCTGTTTTCCTGCTGTTGCTGCAAACAAATGTTAAGAATCTTTCCAAAAAGAAAAATCCTCAAGGATCCTTCATTAGATGCGCTCCTGGGAATTGGTAATAGATACTTGAATATCATTCATTTTAGGAACGAGATTTTGATGCCTATTAAAATCAGAGTGCACGCTAAATATTTACTCTGTTTGTTTGGAAATGTGTATCCCTTTTAAAACAGCTTCTTTTGCATCTGCACTGGAAATGCAGAGCTCACCGGTTCACTACTCTCAGGGATATTGATGTTTTCACCAAGTGGGATCTGAATTTTCCCATTCCTGATGGATGCCGTGCAGGCCTTTGGCTGGCCTTGTGCAGGAGCAGATGGTACAGCAAGAAGAGCTTGAAGTTCTGCAGGCCAAGGTTTACAGCAAGCAGAGAAAAAAATGTTAATATAGAAACTTGAAAAATCCCCTGATAAAGAGAAGGGTGAAATGCCAAAGGGAAGAAACAATAGCGTGGCTCTAAAAGTGGTATTCTGAACTCGAGCGTAAAGCTGGAGCTGTCCTGATCTCATCCGTGCAAGGTCTGTAAAATCCAATTACTGTGATATCAGGAATTTAAATAACTAGAAACTTTATGTCTAGTCTTGTCTTGCTTTTAGCTCTCTTTTCAGTGGGAAAAACTTTCCAAGTCAGTGATAAGGAACCATTTTATTCGGGGAGGAGTTTTAAACAACACCCAAGGATGATGTCATCCCTGACACTGTTCATATCCTGATTCTAAATCTGTATGGTGAAAGAAAGAACTATGTATTAAGAATGCTGTATCATTATAAACCTATTAGGCATTGTTTTAGGTGTTTTAAAACAAGTCTTGGCATATAGGGCAGCTTACAGGGTTTATGGCAGACTGATCTACTTTTAACTGGGGAAAAAATCATAGGATCTGATGAAGTGCTGGTGCATCGATTTTAGGCTACAGTGCTTTTTTTTCATGTGTTTAAAATGGCAAAGGTACTGGAGGCTTTGCAGGTAGAATACTACACTTTGCTTTTGAAACATTAAAGGAGAAAGACTTGGAAGCAGCTGAAAAGGAAGTGGATTGTTAAAGTTGCTTGAGAATTTCTTTTGCTGTCTGTTTAGGTAATCATAATTAAAAAATGCCTGAATGATCTTAATAACACATGATTCAACTGACAAGCACTAATTGCTCTCTATCAGGCCAAGAGAAGATGAATGTTGTCAAGAAAACCACAAGTCAGACAAGCTGATTCTCTTCTAGTCTGACACCATGTTCCCATGTACAAACCAGTTTTTACTGGAGTCTTTCCAACATCAAAAGAAAATCCTTGCCTTCCCATTAATTTTCATTGCTGGCAGGCTCGAGCTGTTTGTGACGAGTTACTTTCGTTACTATTGCTGGCCTGCTAATGCACAGGATTGTGCAAGGGCAAAAATGTAAACAGGTTTCCCAACTTCTCTTTATCTTCTGTAGTTTAAACTGAACACGTTCTTACACTGGAATACGAAGAATTAGGTATAAAAACCCCCTCTTTTTTGTCGTAGCAATCCTTTTTTTCTTTGCCCTGGAATGTGCAGTGCACTGGGCCAGGTAGAATAACATTATCTTTCTTCAAAGGTTCTCTCCTTTTTTAAGACAACCTATGCAAATTACGGCATTGCAGTGAAAAATCCAGTTTTATGTAGCAGATGCTATCTGGCAGGATTTCCTGCGAGGTGATGGGTATGTAGTGCCATGGGGTTTTTTTTCTTCCTTTTGTTTTAAAGGCACCTTTTTTTGTCTGTGCTCCTCCTAGTCAAATTGAACCCTTGTCCTTTGCTGCTTGGCTTTACTGTATTCCCTGATCAAGACACAAGTAGTAGGAGATACTCTGTGTTCTTTCATACTTTCCATTTTATATTACTAGGCAGTATTGGAGGGGTATGGGTCATATGGCAACCATATACCAAGATAAATCTGATGACCTTTGTTACAAACAGTGTTTAAAATACAGTGTCTGCTTTGTACTAAGTAAATTCTAACTTAGTCACTCCAATGTTAATGATGAAGGGAGATCATACCATGTTTTAATGGAGGTTTGGGACTCTTAGAAAGAACAAGAAACCCCTTTAATCAGATACTTTAAGTTGATCATTAAACTTCTCCCCAGATTCAGTAGTGCCAATTTATCTTTTAATTAGTTTTTCTGAGGAGCAGGGATACTAACCTGGTTATAAATGCACCATTGCGCTCTGGAGGAACATTAGCTTCATCTACTTCATGTTCTTCTGGAGCAGATGAGGATCAGCTTCCTAAAACTCTACCAGAATCCTCAACCTTCAGTTCTTAAACAGCAGGTCAGTTATCACCCTGGGAATATTTCACTGTCAAATTTGATGCCTGTTTTAGCTGTTTGATGCCCACCTTTAGCATGTCTGGAGAGATGATATCTTTAAAAGGACTGATTGCTTCTGCAAGATGAAACTTTGAATTCTCTCTCAAATTTGGCTTCTAAACCAGAATCTCCTGTCAGCATCTCGATATGCTAAACCTGGTTTAGTTGTAATGAACACCTTTTCCTTGCTGTTTCCTTTCTGGCAACAGAAACCCCCTTGGTAGTGCGTAATGTAGTTTAGAGGGAAGGATGGATGGAGGACACGAGAAGAGAGCATTCCTGACTTGCGTTCCAGTTTCTCCTATTTACAGGGTCACCCACACAGGTATCATTCCCTAGTTCTTGGCTCTCCAACAGTAAAACTAGGTAAATAAATCAGAGAAGATAGGCAAGACCGAGAGCTGACAGTGGGTTCGTTTGTCATTTCAGATCTCCTGGAAACAAAAAGTACCTGTGTTTTTATGTCAAAACTATTATCAAATCTATCTGAAATTATAATAATTTGTGACAGTTTAACAACATCCCAGGTTATAAAAAGCACAGTGTGATAAGTTCCTTTGCTTAACTTTTGCATTGATGGGGAAATAGCAGATTCCCTCTCCTCACAAATGATGCCTTGAGATGCTGCTTGTTGGGCTGCTGATCAACACCCAGAAATGCAGGGGGACCTGTTAAAATCAGGGTGCAGAGCACACGGCACTGTGAGCCGGAGTCGAGATGCTTTCGGGCAGCAACAGCAGAGGGTTCCTTTGTTCCTGCTGCAGAGTTCTCTGTGTAAAATAATGAGAACCCTGGAGTCTGTCCTGGAAGTGTAAAATCCTTTGCTTCTGTAGGAAAGTGAAGGTGGAGGGAGGGGATTAACACGGAGAGTGTGACTGTGATACCTGAAAAGCACCAGCCAGTCATGGGGTATTCTGAAACTAACCACGATCAGATGGTGTTTAATGCTTTGTCAGTGAGTTCGATACAATCAGTCTGGTTGGGTTTGAGCAGAAATATTAAAAATCCAACCTTCTGCAGCTCATTCTGCTGCAGGGAGCAGAGCAGTGTTTGGGTATCTCTGATGCAGAGGGCTGGTTGTGTTTTGTGGGGTTTGGGCAGGTTATTTTGTCGTGGGGGTGGTGATATTCTTTTCAGTAAATGATTTAAGGAAAGAGGTTAGGAGTTTGTTCACTGGCTCTTCAGTAATTTGTTCACTGGCTTTTCAGAGCAGGGCGCATTCCCATTGATACTTGTGTCTAAACACAGTCACCAGCCTTTTCAGGAGCAGATCTCTCTACTCGGATGTGGAGGGGCTGAGGAATGGTTGTCCCCCAGTCACACCTTTACTCAGGTAGGAGGTGATGGCAGCATGGGGACATGTAGATGAGATGGTGTCCCTGAAAGGGGGGCTGCTGCTCTGTTCTTCTGTCCAGGATGCCTGTAGAAGCGCACGGCAGCCTCGTAGGTCCTCTGCTCTCATGCAGGGTGGCTGAGGTTTCAATGTATACCTTCAGATGTATAATCTGTGATATGATGAGTATGTTCATTGGCGTGGTTCCTGTAGCCGAGCAAGGCACATGCCAATGAGCGATAAGCAGTGCCATCTAGGGTTGAGCCTGGCTTAGGATTTTCATTTCAGAGCTCTAAGCAGTCAGCAGCAGTTCAACACTGGGACGTTTCCAAGGGCAAACTGTACCCTTAGAGAAATATGGTTTTCTTGAGATTACAATGTGTATTTTAAAAGTACCAAACAGTACGCCCTGAATTTTACCAAGAACTTGTAATCCTGATATATGGAAAATACATACCTGTGCTAGGAAGATTGCAGGATGCTTTCGCTGGGTTTGTTGTGTTACATGAAGTCTGCGAAGTTCCTGGCTTGGAGGTTTTGGGTTGTTCTTCAGAACCATTACCTTCTAACTGATGCGTACAGGAGAACATCTGCTTGAGGAAAAGTTGCTGCATGTATTTGAAGGGGAATAATGTAGTTTGAGCATATGGTTGAGCAGTCCTAGCCCATCCAGAAGAGTTGCCCAGAAGTAACTGGATATCCTGTCTGGAGCTCAGTGTTACTGCAAACCTTTTTGAGAGGGGTAAAGAGGTGGGATTTGAAGTAAAAAATTAATCTCTTCCATGGGGCGGACACGTTTCAAGTTCTGAGTAGCAGAGTCCTTTGCCAACACATTCACAGATATATATATCTCCATTTCTTCCGCATTGTAGCGGGGGCATCCCTTAGGGGCAAAGTCTGAAGGAGTCAATTAACTCTAGAGCTATCCTATACCCCGAATGAAATGATTTTGTTTTATGGGTTTATCTGAGGTTTGTGTGTGGCACTGGCAGAACTCATTAAACTTGACAGCAGGTGCTATGGTCTTGTTTGTAACAGCCAGAAAGGCCTTGTGGTTTAAGGCTTTGTATTACAGCTTTCCACAAAGAACCAGGGTAAGTAATTGAAGAAGGTGCCAGTGTTAAAGTTCTGTCTTTCTGTACCCATATGGCCCAGTCTGGGGCCCACACTCCAATAGTGGTATTTGCTGGGGACACCTAAGTGCACAAAACCATGTAGAACAAACCAAGTCCAAGCCCTGGTCTTCAACCCCACCTGTCCATCCCCATGCACTTGACACACATGGTACAGCCTGTCTTCAGGCAAATTCAGGAGCCAGCTCAGTGCCTGTGGGCAGATGTAGGTTTGCATTGCTTTTCAGTAATAGGTAAGTTGGAAGGACTATAACTTGTAATAAAATCATAATTCAGTAAACACTAACAGTTTATTTCCCAAAGTGCTGAGCACTCTGTGTTGCCTCCTGTCACCATATTACAGCAGGATCTGAGATGGTCTGTGGATTTAACTTCATTCTCTTGAATTAGATGGTTTTCCTAGGCAGGTTCACTGTGTTGAAGGAATGGACTGTGGGTTTACACATGGGAAGGGGCTGGTGGAATGGAGTCACTGCTGTAAGGTGAGCTTGTGCTCAGTGATTCTTCCTAACTCTGTGGACTCGAAGAGCCCTTTCAGACCTATGTACCAACCCTTTTCTCAACTCCCATTTCATCTTTAAATTACCTGCCTTTGGGGGGATGCATTAGGCCAAGGGGGTGACTGTAAGCTCAAACTACTTAAAAGGTACTTCTTTTGAAGGTGCTTTTCACCCCACCCCAAAGCAGGAAGCGTGGTTTGCCTTGGCATTTCAGATCCCTGCTTCTTCCTCTTGGAATGTCTCTATTTGTTAGCTTCAGGGTTGCTGTTTTCCTTAGTTCTGGGTTTGGGTTTTTTTAATTGTTAATTTTTTTAACCCTTGCTGAAGAGTACCAGTGAAAACTGCTCCAGCAACTGCTTGCTTGGCTCTCCTGATGGAGTGACTAAAGGCTGGAGTGGGAAGAATGTCTGGCCTTCAAGTCTGATCTGCTGATTCATAGATAAATGTCCTATAAAATGCAGAATTAGGCTGCTCCGAAGTTAGAGCTGAATATTCTTTCATGTTCTGTTTGGGAAAACAGCCACAGCTTGACTCAAACTTTCCAGTTTGGTATGTGCTGGTTCCAGCATTACAAAGTTCATCAGCCTGTCTTAAAGGGAAGTACTGGTTCTTGCTCCCATGCTTTGAACGCATCCATGTGCTCTTACACCATATGGAGAATGATGCTCCTATGTCATACGAAACCAGGTGGGCCAGTCTTAATGCCCCTTTGCAAAGCTGTGTCACTGCAGGTCTTAAGCAGCAATATCTGTGATTCTGGAACCTTTGAAACTCCTCTTTTTGCAGGGGCCCAGTCATGAAAAATAAACCTAGATTCAAAGTGATAAGAAGAAGACTCCAAGACGGCTCCAATCTGCCAAACTGCTGAAGACTCTGGACAGAGAAAAGCCCAAAAGCATTTTCCCCCCAGAAGGGGAGTTCAGAGAGGAGATGGTCCATAGAATCATAGAATAGTTCGGGTTGGAAAGGACCTTAAGATCATCCAGTTCCACCCCCCAGCCATAAGCAGGGACACCTCACACTAAACCATGGCACCCAAGGCTTTACCCAACCTGGCCTTGAACACTGCCAGGGATGGAGCACTCACAACCTCCCTGGGCAACCCATTCCAGCATTCTGTCATGAAGGAAATAGATGTTTCTGTAAAATCTGCACAGTATTGTTAGGCAAAGAGGCAAAAGAGAGGAATGCAGATGAGTGTGGAACAGTGACATGTAGTCCCTGCTTGGCTTTCTGTTGGGGGATAATAAAAAAGTCATGTAGCCGAATAAATGATGTACAGTCTAAGAAGCACTTGTTTTCTTTCTTGATCTTGTTAAAGCATTTCTTAACACAATGGCTTTTTTTTCTCAAGTATTAGCATTAATTACTGCAAATGTTAATAGGTTTTGTGGATTGTACAAGTGGGAAGACTAGCAACAAGCTAGTATTTCAAAAGAAAATAATATTCCATCTTCTAGATTCAAAGATAATTCAGGAAAGTAATAAAAGCTTGTGAAATCGTATGGAAGAAAGCTTTATGTCACTTCACTCCTTCATCAGATAGAAAGCAAATACCTCATTTCATTGGCCAGAACCATGTCTTGGAAACGACCCTGTGATTTTCTTCTTTTGCAAGTCACCAACTTTCATGTGTTTCAATGGATTTTTCCCTTCCCTTCTCCAATAGTAATCCTAAACCCTGCAGTGTCTCGGGGCGTTCTGGCAACGGAGCCTGCTGCATGTGCTTCCTGCAGTCAGCGTGCACAAATGATCACTCTTTAAATCATACAGTGCAAGATTTCATTAAAAATTTGGAGAACCATCTTATGAGTAGTTGATGATCTCATTTTATCCATACATGGCACTTATTAAGTAAATACCTTTGAAGCATAGGAAACCGTCTGGGAACAGACTTGTGTTTCTTCCTCTGCTGTGTTATCTTAATTTGATTTGGTAGTACAGAAGTCCTGAAAATATTTTCTAAGGGAACTATATGTTGGGAATAATGCAGTGCTATTCTTAGCTCTTCTTGCAGACTTCCTACTTGTTATTTTTCCTTGGGACTTTGCTGTTCTTCAGGTGCTTTAATTTCATGTTTACCCTTGATTTCCCTCGAGGGGAGGATTCAGCGAAGCACTGAGCACGTTTCAGACCTGACTCCACGGCAACAGGAGGTTTTCCAAGAACTAATTCTGGCCTTTTCTATGAGAATCCTTGTCAGCACTTTTTTACTGTAATGAAACAGTGAATAAACCAAAGTATTTTTGGTAACAGTTGGTACACCACACCTCTGTGGTGCCTGGCCTTTGAGGATGTGTGTGCTTTGGAGACTCGGGAATTACACATCGTGTGCATGTTTCTGCTTTAGTTATGAGGAAGTATTTATGCCGACAGGCTGGGACAGAAGCTCCGAGGAGTGATTGCTTATTGTTTCATGGATAATAATCAGCTTCTCACCTTTGGTGGGTATTAACTGTTTAGTTGGAAGTGCCTTTTAGAGTCTGACCGAGGGTGTCATTTCGTTACAGGTAGTCTTCTTTAGAGGCATCTGAAGGGAGGATCCTTTGGATGCCTCCAGATGTCCTAGATGCTTCTAGCTCAGTGTCCTGCTTGAAAAAGGGACTGTCACCCATACTGTGTCTCAGCTGTGGCTTTATCCTAACAGAGCACTCGGAATGAGTGGAGATCTCCCCTGCCATGACCTCTCAGTGCTGTGCCACCTTTGCAATAATCATGTCCTTCTGAGCATCCCAAAGAACAATTTTGGCTGCTGTTCCTCAATTCAAACCCTCCCAGTTAATAACTGTTGTTCCTCTTTGCTTTAGAGGACTCTTGCTGGCAGCATGAATTGAGCTCCTCGTAGTTGTCAGGGCTAGTAGCACGGCTTCTGTGTTGGAAAAGCCATCAGATCCTTTGGAAAGAGGATGTAGCTATTCATTTGAGCCTTAGTTTTTATATAGTGGTGCTGTTACCTCTGCAAAGCCAACTCGTGTATCTGATAGAGCAGCAGTCAGAAAAATCTTGAGGAAGAGGAGGAACCACCCAGCTCTTGGTGGCCCGTTTTTGTGCCTTGTGTTCTGGACTCCCCAGATTGGGTTGACTGTTGTGATTGAAAAGATTGTCAGCACTATGCAAATGAGAGAGAGAAGTGAAAGTGCATCTCGCGCAAGTAATTCCTGTGTAGATAATTTGCCATAAAAATTTATATTGCCGTTCTTAAAACCTTCAGAGATTTATTCTGTCTAGGGAAAGGTGATTTATGTGGTATTAAAACACTTTTTATGTTCCAGTCCTTTAGATTTAATGTTTATTGCCTATAAAAATGAAATCTTCCTGTGGATATTTAAAAGTTTGGGTACTGTGTGAAATATATATTCAGCTTAGAAGCTGAAATGCTTTAGAGATGCAGTAAATAAGTGATGGAGTGTTACCTCAGGTTCACCAACCTCGGCAGTCCAGACTTACTCCAGGGCTGAATCCATTATGTAGATAGCATTCTGCTTACCTTAGACATATGGTAAGGAACACATATAATGACAGAAGTAATGTGTAATTTTGTCATTCTTTTGGGGCTGAATATTTAGGGCACTCTGTATAAAGGTTTTTTGAGGCTGAATGTGGACTGATGTGTATAGACAGTATTAAAATGCAGAAGTAGGCTTGTTCCTAACACACAAAAGGCTGGATTAAAGGAAAGATAGAGGTACATGGCAGGAGTATCAAAAGAAGAAAAAGCATTCAGCATCATTTCTCTATATAGCTTGTACATGTGGTAATGAAGGGAAGGTGGCGAGGCAGTGCAGGACTGTTGCAGTTCCTGTGAACAGAAGGGCAAGGAACAGTCTGTGTTCTGGGTTTATTTCTAGTTTAATGGCTGGTTATTTTTGCTATCCCTATTAGTGTTTAGGCAGAAACGCAGAAGAAACGATCCCTCTTCCATAGTGTGATTCCTAACCTCATAGGGTAGGTCCTTCTCCTGTTTGATTCTGGGTGGTTTTCTAGAGCATGATGCATAGAAATGCCTAAAATGCAAAGCATAAAGAGACAGAAAGGAATCAAGTGAGGTTTTACACAATGATCGGGAAGTGTTTATAGGTGGTTGGTTTCTTTTGTAACTTCTCTGATGGCGCTGCCCTGCAAAAGTAAGTGATGGAACATGCATTCCTTTCCCCCAGACGTTTCTCATCGTTTCAGAGTTCACTCCCCAGAAGAGCTGTACAAGTTAAGCTCTAAAGCATGTGTCCTGCTGGGTACCGAGAGAGATGGAGGAAATGCTGGCAAGTCCTCCTGAGATTTTTCAGCTGCAGCTGCAGACCCCTGGATATTGCTGCACATGAAGCCCAAAAATCAAAGATTGATTTATTGTCATGCAGCTAAAATAACCGGAGACGTTGTGGGAAATAGTGCTGCGGACTTACCGATAATGCTTAATTTGCAGTGGTGCATCAAGCAGTATTGTGCAATCCCTTTCAAATGAGCCTCTTCTAACAGAATCTAATGTCACCATGAGTGTTGGGATGGGTTGCGCTGGAGCCTGAAGCCCTGCCTCTGGCTGCAGCAATGCAGGCTTCCTCCCACCCTGCTTCACCTCTGCCTCATCCTCATGTGGGAAAGGATGCAACTGGGATGTTGCAACATCAGGCAGGCAAGCAAATGGCACCATTTCAAGGAGGAACTTTGGTGAAACTTCCCAGGGTTTAACTGTCTGCCCTGGCACATGAAAGCCAAGGAAGTGTTTTGCGTGCTGTAGCAGTAAGGGTCAAGGCTGCATTAGTAAACGTAGCACTTGGTGCAGCATGTTTAGCAGAGGTGGCTTGTTTGTAGTTTAACTGGTGAAGCCAATGAGTTGTCCTCCAGACTGGGTGGGTAAGACAGCTTGTGGAATGGAACCGACAACAGAAAAACCCGAAGAAGTACCAGGATAAAGAAGAAACATCCAATAAGCAGCAAACCCAACTACGCTTCCTCCACTTTTATTCTGGTCTCCACAAGAACTTTGGGAAGGCAGGATCACATTCTGATGTCTTTTTCCAGAGTGATGTGAAAGAAGTGGAGAGGCAGGAAAGCAGTTTAAGCCTGTGCAGGGTTTAGTAGGGTTTGACCTTTGGTTCTAGGGCTGTGGAAATAGGATTTAGCTGAAATTAAGTGAAAAGCAGTAGCTGAAAAAAATAACCAAGCTTCAGCTGAATGTTTTGTATACCAAAGTACTGAAATTAGGCTCTCTGTGATGATGCTGTTGAAGCAGATAGATGTCCTTGTGTAGAAGAGTTCTTGTTGCATTTAGATTATCCTTTCTTACTTACCAGTCAGATACACTGCCAAACCCCAGCTCTGGTGGTCTGATAATTCCATGGTTTTGTTGGGCTTCGTATTTGTCCACTTGCTTCTTCTGCAGTAAACTTAGTAGCTACATATTCAGTTCCTACCAGGAATGTGCCTCTTTTAAATATAGATGTTCTTGAACTGTAACTTTTTTCCCTTCTTTTTCATGGAGGATCTAAACTGAGAGGAAAAGAAGACCAGTTTCAAAGTGAAACTTCTGTTGTTGATATCATGTGTAGTGCGTTGTGTCATCTCAAAAGAGGCAGTTTTGGATTAAGCTTTTGTGTTGTCAGGCTTAGGGCTTCATTAGTATTTCATGGGTGTTCTCAGCAGAAGTGCTTTCCGGCATGTGAACAAGAGTGTCCAATGCTCTCGTCTGCATATATGAAAGCTAAAATTTGGCTGTTCTTTGAGAGTGTGTAGATAAAGAATGGAGATACGAGAGGCAATGAATGTTGAGAGTAGCTCAGAGGTAATCCAGCTGTTTATTTGTGGTTTGTCTGAAAAACCCATGGGGATGGAGAATGGTGGTAGCAGCTTCACACTGTTCACTGAATACCTGCAGCTTCCTGCTTTGGGTCACAGATCTGAATGCTGGTTTTGGTTTAGAAAAGTGATGCTCATTAAATACATAATAGAGATAGGAAATTATTCATGAGGACCTGACTTTCCTTCCTAAAGGACTTGAATGACTTTGGACTTGCTTTCAGCCAAAGCAAAAAAGAGGGGAGATAGTCCCACTCTGTTGGAAAGTGTTGCTCTTTAGTCTGGTTTTCATGCAGGAGACGTGTAAGCATGCATGTATATGGACTGGAAATCCCTGGATGACAGAGTGCCCTCTTGGTAAAAAGATCACTTCATCCCCAGTTACTCCATCTACCTCCCCAGATTGCCAGGAAGCAGACATTACTGTAACTTAGATAACTGCCTGTGTGGAGTTTCTTTCTGTGTGTGGGGTGGGAGTGGAGTATTGTGTTCCATGAGCTTGTAAAACTGAACTAATTAACAGACAATCAGCATTGATTGAGACAGCTGCGTTCTTTACTGAGGGATGATAAACACAGGGTCTGCCCAGAATTGGTTTTACTGCCCTAAAGTGCAAGAAATTGAAATTGTCTTTGATAGCCAAAATTAAGGGCTTTTTAGTGACAGTGTATCATAGCAAGGCTGTCAGTGCCACTGCAGCTAAAGCTGTTGTTTTCATGTTAGTGTGATCTGTCACCGTGAATAGTGGGGCAATTCTCTAAATTACTACCAAAGGTTTTTCTGGTTAAGAAAGGATTTTGGCTGCACTTTCTACCTTAGGTGTGTTCATGGAGTGAGATGATGTTGGCTGGCTGGAGTTTGCTGCCTCTGCTGCTTCTAATTGCAGTAATGAAAATATTTTATGGATTCCTTTGTTAAGGCATGATTTCTAGAAAGCCTTTATAATAATTCAGGATATGCTACTAGAAACGCTGATTTAAACGCATGGATCCATGTTAAGAACACTGTACAATGGTATTTCTGGTTCTCAGCTAGCTTGCAACATGACTAACATGAAGCATGTTATTTTTTGTTCTGTGCTGCTCTGCGTGGTGTCACCTCCAAGCCAGCCTCCTTGTGACTGTACATCAGCTAATTTTACTTCATGAGTCAATTCTGCTATTTTCCTTCTCGTGTCACAGAAAATGAGCTTAACTGAGTACCGCAGTATGTTGTTGGGAATCACCTAGCTTAGAAAAGGCATCCTGCGTCCCTCTGCATGCTGGTTTCAGTTTGGTGTGAAGTGTGGTGCTTGTGCTCGACACTGTCCAGGTAAAATATTGAAACCTATAAAAACTTTCTGAAAGGCTTCAAAATCTGCTCTTCTCTTTTAAGTGTCCAAAATATGTCACGTTTGCCCTTGGTATTGGAGCAGACACACGTTTATACCGTTGTGTGTTGCCATGCCAGGCTGAGTCAGTATTTGGGATTTAGATCTGAAAGAGGCCTAAATGGGATGTTAATAGTAGCAAAAATCTAAATAAAAAGGATGTTGCTTTCTTGTTTCCTATTTATATCTATAACTTTTTAGGAAACATCCCCCAATTGCATTCACAGGCAATTCTCAGGAAAGCTGTATTTTTCCCATCATGGGAAAATGCATAAACCTTACAGCATGCCCAAAAAGTCAACAAACTCAGACCAAGGGAGGAAGCATGTTAGTCAGGAGTCAAGGACCGTTCTCTGAAAACACTCTGCCAAATACTCTTCCTGCTTAAATTGTTTATCAAACAACAGTTCCATTTGCCAGCAGTTTTCTTCTGATCTTGTTTTTGTTATTGCTTTATTCCTTAATGCAAGTTCCCCATCCAGCTTCCCCTGCCAAAGGCTGTGGTCCCTGTCCTGTGCGTGATGCCCCTCGGCTATGCAGCTGCCTGGTGGAGCAGGGACACCTAAATGTTCCCCTTGATCAGCAGTAAAAGGGGAGGCTAGAGCCTGCTAGAGGGGTGTCACTGGACAACACTCTCAAGATGTATTTTGTAGGATTTCTCTAGTGCACATGCCTGTTGCTCAGGATTTTAAACTAACAACAACAAGGAGTTCCACGTTAAGACTAGCCTCATCCTTCCAAACCATATTTGTCATGGGTGCGTAGATTATCCATCTGTTGTACCACTTCTGCAACACCCAGCAAACATGGGAAGGGAACAGGAGGTGTTGTGTTAAAGTCCACAGTACATTTTTCCTATCCTTCAAGGAATGACTTAGTTGGAATGTGGTTTTTAAAGTATTTTTAGGTTGCTTTTTCAGTATGTATTTCTACTTTTGTTGGTAAATATTTGATGTCCAAATGTTAGGAAAACTGCTTAAGTGGCTTTCAGATTGGTGATTGCGTTTGGAGACTGAAGGATTAATGGGTGGTGGCTGTGATGGGCTTCAGGGTGGATGCTGGGTCTGTCTGTAATGGTTAACCATGCTTAAAAACCCCTAAAAATGAACTGAACAACGTGTGTTGTCAGAGGAAGAATAACTGTGAAGTTGTGGTCTAAGTGGCACTGTAGTTAGGGGTTGGTTGAAGTGAAATAACAAGCAAGCAATGAGTTTGTTTTCATTTAGAATAAAGACACATCACAAAAGCTCATTAGTTTTTAAACAGTTCCCAGAACTCACACTGAAACAAGACTGGGCGTGTATATCTATTATTGATTTATTTGTGGTAACATGCATAGCAAGTTACAAATCCTGGTCTGTGTTAGAGTATGTATCTTGTTTAAAGCCCGGATATGCTTCATTTACTAGCAAAGCTGAGGCTGAAAAGGGGAGTAACTAAAGAGTAACTGAATACTTTAAACGATGTAACAGAGCTCATGTTAAAGGGTTGAACTTTTTGTTATTTAAACCACTCTTCTAAGACTCCATTTTACTTTGATCTCTGGTCAAAAGGATTATTTAATGTAACTCATGAATCTGATCTTACTTGGTAGTAAGGCATTAGCTGAAGGCAGTGGTGGTGTTTAGTTACGAAATGGCAGTATAATCCCTTTCCACCTGAACACCAGGGCTGCTGCAGTAATGCCTTGGACCAAATGATAAGAATAGTGCATTAAGTCGTTTGTAATTACTCATGAGTTAATTGCCTCTTGTTGTTGTTTTGCTTATTTGAGGGCCAAAGCTCTACTTAAAATTGTCTACAAAAGTGTGTGTTACAGGACATGGATCCTGTGCGTCTCCTTGTTAAAACCAAAGGGTTTGTTGGTGTCACAGATGCGATTTAGACCATTGTTTTCTCCTCATTGTCCTTCCCATGTGCTGCAGCTACTCCAGTTGCTGTTGGAAGGACTGAGAAGGGGAATGGAGTAGACCTCTCCTGCCACAGTGAAAGCAGAGGCGAGCTGAGTGGGACCCAACACGCCGTGATCTTGATGGTGTGGTTATTGTGTTCTTGGTTGCCACTTAAGGGGTAATGTTTCTGCTTTATGTGGTAAGAGCTATGGTGAGTATGGCTGCTGGCGCTGCATCTCGGTCAGCTTCTGATCAACTGAGGAGATAGGTCAAGCAGATGCATTTTACTTAGTGTCTTGCCTAGGCAGAGTCTTTGCAAGCAACAGTGGGTTTCCTTTGGTTTCCCATAATTGATACTACTTGGCAGAAGAAAATGTAGTTTTGTTCCCCATTGCCCTGTAGCTGCTACAAAAGTCACAAATGTTAAACGGAGGCATTTATTTTTCTTTCAAGTAATTAACCAGCATGTATGTGATTAGCTAACTTGATTTTATCATGTAGAAAGCCATCAGCTGCATAGGGCACAGAAGCAGGAGTTTCCACGCTTGTAATGTGGCTGGGAGACGATGGGTGAGCAGATTGCTCCAAGTCAGAGCAACACTTGCTGCTTCTCGCTGTACACTTGCTATCTGCCTGAAATCCTCCCTTCTGGGAAGCCTCACTGCAGCAATGTTTAAATGAATTCATTACTTTTTGGCCTTTTCTGTGGTAGCTATTGAAGCAACTGGTTTGAACTCTTGCTTTTAAGTGGAAGAGTGTGAAAATTAATGTGTGGGAAGTCAGTGGAGCTGTGAGCAGAACCCCGCTGGGGTGGGAGCTGCAGCAGCCTTGTTGTGGACGTGCTGTGCTTGCCAAAATAAGGGAGCCCTCTCCCCAGCAAACACTTTGTAAGAGATTTATGCCCTTTAAAAGTGTAATAACTGAAATACAAACCCCAGCAGTGTTAAGTAACTGATGCAGTAGCTTTGCTGTCAGTGTGTATGTGCCAGGTATGAAAACCAAACTGTGAGGTCTTTGGGTGAGGGAATGGAAGCTGGTGGTCTCACAGCATTGTAAGGACAGTGTTGTTGGTAGTAGAGCATCTGCATGAGATGACCTTTAAGGAAAGCTTGGAGAGGAGCAGCCTTAGAAATGCTTGGGTCTGGTTTTTAGCCTGTCCAGCACTTGAGGCGAATGCTTACTGCAGTGAGGAGAGACTAGACCTGGTGGGAATAGGGATGACTAACAGGCTGGTGCAGAGGATAAGGAATGCAAGGTGGAGGCGAGAAGCGTTGGGGTTAGGGTTGAGGACGCTGGGAGTGAAACCTGAACCTGGTTTCTGCAGGAAAGCCAGAGCCCATCAGCATGGTGGAGAGCCAGCCAGGGCACTACTGGTTGGACCTGGGGCGTGTGAAGGTGTTCTTCATCCCTGAGAGTGGGGAGAGGGAGAAGGTAATGCTGGAAGATGAAAACCTCCTTTTGGAACGAATGGGCAATGTTTCCTTGTTCCCTGAGTGAAGGGAAAAGCTTGTTAAATGCAGACCTTTGGCATTAAGGTCTTTATAGCTCTGGACAGTCTCCCATTCTTTGCATTTTTGAGGTGTAGAAGAACAGACAGGCATAATTGTGTTGGCTGTGGCACTGGCAGGTTTTTCTCCTCAGAGTGCATTTGTTGCTGGTGTAGATATTTATGCAGCTGGTTTGTACTGATAGGAGCTCCTTTTGTAAAGCCAGCACTAGCTTTCCCCTCTTGTGAGATTTCTTGATAGGCTTTCCCTACATTTGTTGTATTGGCTGGTGTTATTGTGAGCAGACGAAGCCACAACAGGCTTTGTGTTTTAATGTTTTCCTTTTGTTTCTTTAAGAGCCCCTTAGTTAAGGTCTCTCATTGACAGCTACATCAGCACCTCCGGTTTTGTTCACTCTTTGCAGTGGCCACCACACACGTTGACTCTGTCCAGAAGCATTGCACAGAGGTCAGAATTCGTTCCAGTTAAAGCCTGTTTCAGAACTTACTCAAGAGTCAAATTACTTCAGTATGCGGAAATAAAACGTGTTTATTGAAATGTCCTAGCTAATTCTGTGTGTGAAAGGTTGCTATGTTGGTTTGCCAAATGGCAAAATGCTTCTTGAGAAATGGGTTTTATTTAATGCTTACAGGTTCTGGGTTTTTTATTTCCAGAAGTGTCAAATACAGGGATTCTGGTCTTTGCATTGTTGTTTGTTCATCATTTCCTGCTGATGTGTAAGGTAGGGGATGGTGCTCGTGAGGTGTTGGGCTCTCCTTGAACTTCTCATCGTCCCTTTCACTTGTGTGAAACAGGGGCTTTACAGCGAGGCAGAGACAAGCTCATTTTACAGGAAAGAAACCTCTTCCATGGTTGCATTCTTACAACGTTTTACCTTTCTGATTGGAATTGGGGCTGGCTTTTTACAGTCAAAATAGACCTTCCCAGTGTCTGCTTTGTGGTCACAATGCAGAACTTTACCGGGGGAGCACAGCGCCTGTTTGTTTTCCCAGAGAAACACATCAAGCTCACAAAGCAGTTAGTTCATCATTTCTGCAGTACTTGTGTCATCAGCACATAGGCTTCTGCACAGGTGAGACCTGTGGGGTGTTAAAGGTGGAAGGTCCATTGCCTAATGTACAAGGGAAGTGCAAAATTCCCTTGAAACTAATAGGATGTGTGTATGCAGAGTTGTGCCCGACACTAACGTATTGATGTCCTGAGTGCACCAAGAAATTCCTCTGTAACGGAACTGATTCGTTAGCTTTGATAGATCCAGCAATGCAGTCCTGAGAGGCTAAAAACAAAACCGAGACTATTGAACAGTTTCAGTTGCACATTAGCATGTAGACCGAGTAACTGACTGAAATGATGAGAAAGGGAAATACCTTAAAAACACAGAAGCAACAGTTCAGGGGAAATGGTTACTACATTTACTGGTAAAAAACCTCCTGATCTACGTGCAGTTGTAATTTGTGTCAGTCCTTGTAATAAGTAAATTGAGGTTTATGGTGAAAACACGCTGTTAACATCTGTGGCCATGCTTAAGGCTGTCAAGGCATAGCCTGGGCATTGCGTCCAGGAATAGGAATCTACCAGAAAAAAATCAGTGCGTCATAAAAAGATATGGTATGTGTTTCTTGCTCCAGTGTAAGCAGGGATTAACCATTGTAAAATGGGAGAATAACCCAATTTTGGGGTATGGTTACATCACCTGTGGGTGATTATTAATTAAAGCTTTGTCTAACTTTCCCATGTGAAACATAAGGATGCTGGGTCTAAGCAGAGACTACTCGTTAGGTTATATTATGTTAGAGCAGCTTTTGGGGGGATTGGGATCCTGAAGTGTTGTGGTTTCTTGTGTCCTGAAATACCAGTGTAGTTTCCTTCCACTGTTTGGAAGGAGGATTCCATCAGTTCCCCTCGCTTCGGCTGTGCTTCCTACCTCCCTTTTGTAATGGTACAACACTGTGTAGCCACAGAGCGGGGCTGAGCAGGGAACTGATTCAGTGCAACAGGATTTAAGGGGGGAAAGGTGGGATATGTTTTTGCAGGAGGCTGGGATTCCCATTGTGGCTCCCTGCACAGCTGTGGCATGGGGTGACAGAAGCAGGAGGAACAGGGATGGCTCCAGGGGAGCCTGAAAGAGACTGGAAATAGAGGCATTAAAGGAAGCCAAATGCAGTTCAAGTTGATGGTGGATAGCAGATTAACCCTCCTTGTGTTAGATATTTTTTTATATATACTACATGAAAGAAACCTTTTCATGTTTGTTTTCTAAGGATTGCTTTTAATGACTCCCGCACTTCAGAGCGTAAGCCCTTCTTTTCTCCTCTCTTCCCAATGCCTCCCTCCCAACCTCAATAACTTTGTTGGAACGGGTCAAAGCAGAAACCCTGGAGAGAGTTCTTTAGTTATCTGTGGCTTAAGCAGTGTGAACGGCGTCTGCCCAGAATCGATGGGACTTTGGGGCAAGGGGCAAGATAATCCTCCTGCTTGTTCTCTCTCAAAATGTCCTCCAAGTAGTGACTCACTTCTGCAGGGGCGATTGAATAGTGGCTATTTTTGGCCAGAAAGTTTATTAGCTGCTGTTGAATCAGTGGAACTCAAGCTTCCAGGCTCTGAATCCTCTCTGCAGTCAGGTCAGCACTGCAGTGCCTTTGAGCCCTGGCTTCTGTTTGCTTTTCATTGGGATCTCTTTGATTTTAAAGGTGTGGGGAATGATCCCGGGACATGGTCTCCTGTTTTTGTTACACCCTAACGGGTTCTCTGCTCCGCTTCTCTCTGTATGGCATTACATCTCCTTTTACTTAGGATCTACTTAGAGAGTGCTTGCAAGACTTGGGAAGTGGGTATACCTTTGAGTGTACTCAGGCTTGAAACCTCAAAACTAATGGTATTTACTCTTTAATATGTGGTTGCTTGCAGAAATGCTGCATTGGCCACATGAAATTTCTACAAAAATTGGGATAGCTCATGAGATTAAATCTCAAAAGTCTGAAAAATCTGCCATTAATGCCTGTGGGTTGTAATCCTGTCGCTGTTACTAGGTTTAAGTAGATGAAACTTGCATTGAAAATGGTTGAGATGAAGTGAGGAAGAAAGTTTTCCATATAGTTTTGATTTGGGGTTTATTAACCACAACATAGCTTGAGGATTTTAGCGTCTCAGTTTACATCAGATCTTGTTTATGGGGCTGGATATCTGCAGTTCCTCAGCTGGAATTCAACTTAGCACTTATGGACAGCTGATACAGTAAGGCATGATCTTGAGCCTAATGGTTGAAGGCATGATCTTGACCCTAATGGCTGAAGCCCCCAGTGCCAAAGAGTCCAGTGTAGCTGTATGCTGGCATTTCTCCTTGGTGCTGTCTGTACCTGAGATGTCACCTAATAAACTGTTACATAGTAAGAAATTATTAGACCTGTCCCAGCTGGAATTCTGAAAGCAATGGGAAGGTCCCTGTAGTAAATGCATTGTGGCACTAGTATCAGTCGAGCAGTGGGGGTGAAATGGTTATTTGTCACTGGCTACTTGCCTCTTCTCTTCATAATAGCACGAAATATGTGCTAGTATGAAATAGGACTTCTTTTCAGCCAGTTCTTCTTCCTTGTCTTTAACCATGGAAGTGTAGATCTTCAAAAGTCGATTTTTCCACTTGTAAAGTTGCTCGCTAGCAGCCCGCATTGGAAAGGAAAGCGTTCGATCCTCTGGTCTCCTGAAATTCCTCCTTACTTCATGATTTGTGTTTGCTTTGCTTTGCTTTAAATGTGTGCTTCCTTTTTAAATATAGTTTTCCAAGTTGCTGGCCGTACCAGATTGTTTATATTTTTTAAAAGCCTTCTGCTTAGCCGTTATATTGCTCTTTATAGTACTGCTTAACCACATTGGTTTCTGTTGCTCTTTTTTCTTGCATAAACTTAGCTGGGATGAATTTCAAATGTGGTTTATCCAACTGTTAAGTATTTCCCACTTTTCTGCAATAGATTTCACATATGTTACAGAATTCCAAACCAAGATCTGGTGGACATATTGCCCTGTTTTTTAACTCCAAGTCAGAAGTAGAGGGGTTTTTGAAGCATTACAGTGACAATATTTAGGTCACTGGCTCCAGTGTGCTGCCTAGCTTCAAAGCCATTTGTCATATTGAGCTTATTTCCAAGGATTATTTTACTATATGGACCATGTTATCTTAAAGAAACTGAAAAATCTCTTAGTTTCGTGGTAATAAACCTAAAGAGGGGGGGAAAGTATTGATCCTTTTGAGTTGGAAACTGCAGAAGGCTTTTTTTATCCTGTGGGTACCTGCTGCTAATTCTTACACCTCTGCACACATAGGAAGAGTCAAATCTTTGGTTTTCCCATTTTGCCTCCCCATACTGGGTGCCCATTTCCACTGGGAAACATGTATGATCCAATGCATAGGAAGTTTTTAATGCTAACTGTTTAGTAGTAACCAAATCCGCTTTACTTTTACTATGGTCTTTGTGTGTGGTGGTAGCAAGAGATGCCTTGGTCAGTGACTTGACTGACTGTTGGGGATCTGGGATCAGACCCAGAGGTCTGGGAGGTTCCAGGCTTGGCTTCTCAGTCGATTCCATTACAGGCTATCGGGTTATGAACAAATGCCAGTGGTGCAGCAGGTTTTCTGGTGAAGAATCTCGAGGTCAGAGGCATGTTGGCAGAGTGATGTGATGAAGATAGCTACAGAGGAGACCTGCCTCATGTTGTTCTTGCTTTTCATGAGCTCCATTCACATAGCCAGGTTTTTCTCCTTTCAAATGAATAATGGAGGAAAACAGTGCCAAATTCCTTTTACAGATTCTTGGTTATAACTCCAAGTGACCTGGGGAATGATGTACACAGCTGAGCTTCACCTTTATTTTTTTCATGTTACGTGGAAGTACTACAGAAAAGGAATAAACTGACATGGAAGATTGAGTATTGTTTGTTTATGGGCTGAGAAGTGACCCGTTCAATCTATTAATGGTGACATTTGGAAGCACAGCGCTGAGTAGAGAAACTGGGATGGGGATAATGCACTTGGGTGGAGCTGGGCATCTCTGTAGGCTGAGCCTGTACTTTGGCCTAGTAGAAGCTGTTGGAAGATAAACTGGCATTATCAGATGATGATAAAGAAAGATGGTTTTGGGGAAGGAAGCAGAGACTTGCTAATGATTTTAGAGGAACAGATTCCAGTAGTAAGAAAGGATAATTTTGTGTTCAAATAAAGAAAGACTTAAGTTGAAACAGAGCATCGCAGTGGCGGTATAGAATCTACACTGTGTCACTTGAAATTAAGTGTGACTGAAGCATAACCACTCTAGGCTGAAGTGTAAGGTTAACAATAATATTTTTTCATAGAGTAACTCAAAAAGGGAAAATCCAGTTTCTTTACGAAGCAGGCAGGTGAAAATGAACCTGGCTGGAATGTGGCTTAAGATCCAGATTTGGGAATTCATTAGGAGGTGCATATCGCATGCCACTGCTGCTGTCCTGTATACTGTTGTGGTTAAAGACACAAATGATTCTGAGAAAAACGGTGATATTTGGGTTGTGAGATGGGTTGTAAAACCTCATTTGATGTTACCCATGAGGTCCAGTTTCTGGAAGGTTAGTGCTTTGTTCTGTACCAGAAGTCCAGCCATCTTGATGTTCCAAGTGCTGTGATGTACGCATGAGCTTTTGCTTTTATTTCTCTGAGAAACAGCACTCTGACCATAGTCCCTTGTTGTTGTCCTGTTTCTCTTGACAGAGAGAGCTCGATGCCACAGCAACAATATTGGCAAACCGGCAAGATGAAAGTGAGCAGTCAAGGAAAAAACTTATTGAGCAAAGTCGCGAGTTCAAGAAGAACACTCCAGAGGTAAGGAGGAAAGCTGTTCCGGTCTGTCAGGCTTATTGCAGTAGTATATGGTATTGGGCCTATGGAAGTGTGGTTTTCCCTTAATGGTTTGTTTCCATGATTTCCTTCGGTGCATTGCCAAGCCCGCCATCCTAACACTCCTTATCTTTGGTGGTTTTCTCATCAGGCAGCTTTTGCCTTCTGTAAATAATGGATATGAATTGATGTTTTTAGAGGAACCATGAACATTGGCTTCCAGCAGGCTTGTTCTGTATTTTCTATAGTAGAAAACCTGGAGAATTACAAAAAAAAAAATCACTCTTCACTAATCCAGACTCTCCTAGCACTTGGATGTAGAAAGTGACATTTTGCTGCCTAAATAAATCTGTATCAAGGGCATAACTTCAAAGATGCTCATTTTTCCATCAAAAATCTAATTAAGTTATGCTGTTGACTTCACTGGAGATGCAGCAAGGTCAGTGCTGAGCTCGTCAGCCCCTCCACAGGCTCACTGACAGGTAGTGAGTGAAAGGTGCCAGGACCACTGGTAGGCAACCCCAGAAGGGTGACTGTTACATGTAGGAAGCTCTTCCGTGCTCATGTTAGCATGTGCAGTGTGTCAGTGTACAGGTATGCACAGTTACACCAAAAAGTACATATCAACTCATCTTGTTACCTGATGAATGTGTAGTAGAGTGTAGGGGTGTTTGTTTTGTGGGGCTTTTTTTCCCCTGATGATTGCCAGCAATCTGTTCATCCAGGAATGTTCTTGGATTTCAGAGCTTATTCCAGATAACCAACACACAAGTATCGGTTCCTTCCAAGTACCTTCCTGGGAAAGAAGCAGCAGGCAGTTCTTCTAACCTTTATTGCTCCTTCTCAAATAGGGGATGCTGCTTTGCTTCCTGTTGGGACAGTGGGAATGATGCTGGAGGATCAGACCCAGAGAAATGAAAAGGAATGTCAGAGCAGGAGGGACTTCTGGGGAAGGGGAGTTTTGAACTGATGCGCTGAGGAGGCTTTGTCCTTGAGGTGAACAGGAAAGGCCTAGTGAGCCACTGGCATTTCCAAACTGATACATTTATGCTACTAAAGCATCAAACATGCTGTTCTTAAGAACAAAAATGAGTTCTGTAGTTTGACTTGCACAAGAAGCCATTCCTCAGATAAGTAAGTAACACAGTGTACAGCTGAATTCAGATTTCCACAGTGAAGTAACAGCTGAACAAAGCTGTTGTTGGTATAAAAAAACCCCAAACCCACAAAGATGGAATTGTTAAATGTAACAATTTGTTTCATGACTCCACTCTCCATTTGCTTTTTCCTTCTGCATTTATCCCTGTCAGTGCAGTAGTGGTTTAGCCTCATCCAGCATCTCTTTTCCTCTGCGTTAGCCAGTCTCACTGTAAATGAGGAGAAGTGTCAATTGCCTTGGCTTTCCTATCCATTGCTGTCTGGTATGTCCTCTAGACTTTCCATAATGTCTGCTTAAAACCAACATCCTGTGTGGCAAAAAAGGATTAGGAAAATTAGTAATGAAGTTGAGGATCCTTTTCTTTTTACTTTAAAAAATGTGACAAATCTATTTGGGTCATTTCTGCCTTCCTTGCAAATTATCACATTGCTGCAGAAGAAATACAATATTTTCATGTTTATAGGAATGACTCCAGGGCTTTTGGTATTTAAAAATGTTAGAATACTATTTCTGACTTGGCACACAGGGAGATGACGCTGGGAAGAAGCATCTCATATTTGGGAACCTTGTGAGAGCAGAACATTCAGTGGTGGATGTTACATGCAGAAACCTTTAGAAATGGTTCTTAATTCCTGTTACTGCAAAAATACTCTTTACCTCCTTGCACCTTTTAAGAGGTCACGTCAGACCTGCTGCCCAGAGGTGTTCTGGGGGGTTTTCAGTCTGTTTCATCCTGAGCAGCTACTCTGGAAAGGCTGAGTCTGGTCAGGAGATTACTTGAAACATCAATTTTACATGACTGCTACTTGGAAGACATCTCAAAATAGATGGTGTGAATTGCCACCCTGCATCAGATGATTATTTTCTTATAGTGCTAAGTCCTGTGCTACTGTGACTAACTGTGGTGCTCTGGGGGTATTTTAACCTCTGAATTTCTTGGTCTAATTCATCGTGTCATTTCGGGTGTGGATAAGCAAATGTTCCAATGAGCATCTCTGAGAAAGCTTTTTCCCTCTAAATTATTTCAGTGGCACAGGTCATAATTTTTGTCACAAAGTGAAGATACTTCCCTATGCTGATAACTTTGCTTCTGCCCAGATTCACTTGAGCAACTGCTTTTTGCTGACCTGTTTCTGCTTTAAACATTGAAAAGCTTATCTAATATTTCCATTATTATTATTGTTTTAAGCTATTCCACAACAACAGTGAAAAATACCTGAAAACAAGTAACTGAGTAAGCCTAGACTTTGTGAATCTGTGATGTCTAATTGTTAAATACTCATGGGAAGGGAAGGCAACAATACTTCAGCCTGTTTAGCCTATAACTCTGCATTGCTTTCCTTTAGGATTCAGCCGCATAAACTAGATGGTGCTGAGCTATGTTTGGTTATTGCCAGGCTCACCTGAACTGTGGGTCGTGAAATTGAGCACAAGAGAAAGGACCAGCTCTTGGGAAATAAAATGAATCTGATTTTCTAATATGAGCATGAGCTATAAAAATTGAGGCAGATGCGAGGCCCTTGCATTAAAGCATCTGTTTGGGTACAGGAGCTTGCCCTGTGAGCTGGTTTCTTTGGTCACTGTTTTTTTCCTGATGGTAAGTTGAACTGGTGATTCCTCCCTGTTGTTGCCCTTTACAGTTTCTATGCTGCAGATGTACTCCATTGGTGGGATTTAGGAAGTCAAGATTACCTTTAAATGCTCAAACTGGCATATGTATTTTAAAGATTGGGTTGGCAGAGTTATGGAGGGACATGGGAGAACCTTTAGACATAGACAACATAAGTATGTTCTCAACTAAGTAGCTTTAAAATGCCCTGGAAAATGGACTATTGGAATGTGACAGAAAACAAATTAAAAGAGCATATGAAGAGCATATCTTAACAGTGACTGGATGGATGTGCAGCCTGCTGACCCCAAGCACTTCTTACAAAGAAATACAAGCTCTGCAGTATGACAGTGATGTTGCTGTGGTAGCTATTCCCGTGAGGTCATGCCCATGTGTTCACAGAAGTTGGTATGTCCATGTTGTAGTTTGAACCCAGCCAGGCAGCACGTTCACCCACTCAACCCCTCCTTCTTGCCCC
>NDXB01020664.1:11856-42361 GCA_002631895.1 Agapornis roseicollis
AAAAACACAAAAAAAAAAAAAAACAAAAAAAAAAAAAAAAAAAAAAAAAAAAAAAAAAAAAAAAAGAAAAAAAAGATTAATCAGCACAAACCTGCTAAAGTATAAACAAAGAAAAAGTATTTTTAAAACACAATTAACACCTATTTGGGCATTGCTTTCAAATTTCTTTTTGATGACAGGTAAACGAACATAAGGCCAAGCCTAATTACTTTCTCTTTGTAGGCAAATCCCAAAGCCATTACCAAGTCTTGTTGGATTTAATCTGCATCAATTTTTAAGAGAGTGGTTTAAGAGAGTGGCTGAGAATATTGTGTGTTCTGCATCCATATAGCTGCCCAGTAGCATGGGAAATTGCTGGGCAAGCTTGGCCTTTAAATACACTGGAGGATGTCTAAGTGCACATGTGGGGGATGTTTGAGGCTCTCTGCATGAAAAGCAGATAAAGTCTTGGCTGTATCTTGACTGCAACAGCAGAGCTTCATCAGCAAACAGCAAGAGTAGCTACCACAAATCCTGTTTTTCAGGAACACACAGTTTTCCCCTCTTTGGTCATTGTAATCCCTTCTATGTTCATGCTGGTGTGGATATTTGTGCTTCTTGGGCCATTGACCTGTAATTTTTGTGAGAAAGTCTTTGCGATTCTCTGGAGCTATATAAGTAACTGACAGTAATTAAGTATTATTATACCTGCCCAAAAAGTGAAGACAGTGATCTATCACCAGAAGTGGAAAATTTCTAAAGACTATTACTTCAGCCAAGCTCTCCAAAAAGATGGGTTCTGCCTTTCTTTCAGCTAACTTATTTTTCCTTTGTGATGTATATAATAAATGGTACCTTCTGCACCAAAAATTTTCCCCACTTTTTAAACAGACTTTCAGAGACACAAGCAGAAAGTAGGATGCCACTGTCAATATGCTGCTGTCCACGACCTCAGCTTTTAACACCAAGCACAGTCCAAAGGCTGGAATGATGCTTTTTATTTAACTAATGGGGAGCATCAAGTCTTAAGACACCACAGTATCTCATGTTCATTCTCACAGCTCCCCACTAGGCATGGGCATTTCTAAGATAGATGAAGAAAGTGCAGTCTCTTTGCAGCAAGAACTTTTTTCTATGTTTGTATAGTCTAATGCAAGGAAATGATATCCTACAACTGTAGCCCTGAACACCTCAGCAATATGAACAGCTGTGCTTCACCAACAGGAAACACCCTAAGGTTACATTGTCATCTGTCATTCTCCATGCTTGATTGCCAGAGACTTTACAGTCACACAGGCAAGTGGAACTTACAGGAAAATTTCAATTGGTGCTTTGTGCTTTACACAGTAACACGGTTCTGGAGCTTTATGCACAACTGGTTTTATCTCCCATGTTTCATATTTCTGACAACAACAAGATGCAAGCCATACTTGGTCAGAACAAGAACTGAGTTGTTAGGAAAAAAAAACAACAATGGTGCTGAAGAATGAAAACATAATTCGATTTCTATTTCAGAAGCCTTTTGCTGTTCTAATCATCTGACCATCTAGATGTTGTAAATACAGGTGTGGCTGGCATGTCTTGCAAGGTGCAACTGAAGCTTGTGATAGACCAAATCCAAGTTTCCTTAGTATTTTATTCAAAACCAAAGTGTTTTCTCACCACTAATACAACAGATGAAAAATACAAGCATCTTCTGGACAATTTTCCGTACATTAATTTTGTGGAGTGCTTACAATCCTTCAGCACTAAAGACTAAAAAAAGATAGATACAAAGTTATTTTAATTGCTATGAATGCAGCAAAAAGCCCTTTGATTTCTTTGAGGATTGGGGTTTTTTTGTTGGTGGTTTTCTTTTTTTTTAGTTAAGCAAAATTTCTGCGTTGGTGTAAGGCAGATTTTCCAGGCTTCAACAAACCAGATGGCCATCCAAAAATGCGATATGAAATTTTTATAGGAAGCTAAGAGCTGAACCCATCTAAGGGAGAGATTTTTCAGAGATTCCAAACTTTTAAAAATAAATATTACTGCAAGATCTTATGTATCTACATTTGAACTGTAACGAGTAAATAAATAGCCACAGTGACAATTACCTAAGTTCTATATTTAGAAGGAACAGAGCACGTGCAATAAACAATAGCACATTGTGATATTAATGAAGCACTTGCTTCCTCTAAATGTAGAAATTCAGCAATTATCACCAGAATTGGCATGTATAAAGGTGCCGGTGACAATTTTAAAAAGGCATATTGCTTATCTGATAGACCAGAATGCATGCTTTGGACCCGATGCGTTCTGTTATGAAGCATTCAGTGACACAGTCCCACACTGAGCCAAGCTTATGCTCGGCACAACGACGGCTCTGGTGGAGAGGAAGAGGTGATTGCAAGCCTTCCTTCTGCTTGCCCCAACTTTGTGTTGGCTGAAGGCCAACTCAGCCATCAGCACAAATTAGAGCTGTTATAAAGATGTTCTACTTTACACCAGCAGGTTTGGACCCCTGAAGAGCGCACCACTCAGATATCAGAGCATGTATTGAACTTCAGACCTTTCCCATCAAACCTCTGTCAGGATCCTTCCCTGCTAAAAGATGTCTCCTTTATGCTCTCAAGCATTTCACTCTGCACATTTAGAGACTGTCAGGAAAATTGACAGAGCTGGCCACACCAAGCTGAAATGTCTGTGAGTCACAGGAGTTGCCCCCTTAAGGTTTAAGGTCACTTTTGGTAATGCTGCCCTGTGGCCAAAGATTTGGTTTGGAGACCTTGCCAAAGGCATACCTCCCAGCAGCTTGGTTTTATTCAGACCTGCACCTTTGACCCCGTGAGCACATGGAACTAAGCTGCCAACACACCACACTGTGACTCTCCAGCTTGCCTTTGTGTCCTTACCTTTTTCCAGCTTTCTTTCCTGGGTAAAATATACCCCATCTTCATTTTACATTAGACTTCTCTGCGCAGCTTGCTTTCCTATGACCATGTTCTAATTCACTCACAGGAAGAACACAAAGTTAGCAGAATATGGGAAGTTAGTAATTTATCACCTGGCTGACTGCAGGGTCTGAGTTTTAGCTTTCTACTCTATTACATGCCGAGCAAAGATAGTAACAGGGCAGAGGACGATATCTTCCTGAACTGTCTGAGCAACAAAGGCTTCACACTCAGCTGTCTCCTCTGCAGCATACCTGCTGCGTGGAAATCACTAATGACCTCTTTGGGCAAATCTCCTTAAAGGGCACTAACAGGCCAAGCAATTTGTGGCACAGACGGTTACAGCTCAGCCAGACCTTGCAGCAGTCAGAAAGCTTTCCTTGTGTTTGAGAGCTTGGAACATGGTGTATGAGAAAATTAATTACTGAAGAGGTATAGTAGCCACATTTCCAAATTACACAATTCAGCTGTTTGGTTCATTCATCAGCATTCAGAATGTGTTTATTCTGCAATATAGACTTGATTGCTCACTGTGGCTCTGCTCCTGCAAATGCCTCCTGAAAGATGAACACCTGCCCCAGTGCTGCTGGTAGAAATCCACACATCCCCTTGCGCAACCCAGCAGGGCACAATGACTGCGTAAGGTCCTGATGGAGGGATGTCAGGAGTTGGTCATGGTCCTTCACACCCGTAATATTGACTCCATCCCTGCTTCAGGAAGCACTGCCAGAAGTTGAGTCATAGGGCTGCAGGAATGTGTTTGCACACAGAGGATCCCAGTCTATGAGGAGGTGTCAACCATCACACTCTGCCCGGATGGAAAGAGAAACTGCTGCAGACATTGAAGCATTATGGCACTGAACATACACAGGACCATGGGGAGAAGATAACACACAATGAACAATTCATGCACCAGCTGTGCTAAAAAAAAAAGAAGTAAAATGAGTGCAGCTAGTGCTTTCTCCCTCTGAAAGGTGATGTTGCCTGAGGACATAGTGTACAGAAAGTTCTCTGTAGGTACCAACAGAGGTACTACTTCTAGCTTTTTAGGAGGAGTAATTGTACTTTTTCTATAGAAACTTTCAGAGATGATACTGTGCATGACTATATGCACACTACTGAGACTTATAGGTCTCAGTGCAAGATGAGATGTACTCAAAAGCTTGCAAGATGAGTAACCTGATTTACTCAGCAGCTGTGTTGCTTCTGATATAGCTACCATTACCATACACTGTTCCTTTCCATAAAGAGTCAAAGAATGAGGGTGAAATATTCATAACAAGAACAGGAAGATGCCACTCTCATCCACCTAACCTTTGTGTGGCTTTTTGACTTGGCAAAAGCAGTCCATGTCTGGGAGCCCTTACCACAGCAACCAGAAAGAAAGCACTCCTGTCATGCTAGGATGGGTTTCTCCATCTGCATCTAAATAAAACTTGGGGTCTTTTTTTCCTACCAGTTATGTGAAACCCTAAACATATATACTGTGGCTTCCCAGTCCAATAACCTAATGAATCCAGGAATTACTGTGTCTCAGAAAACGTATGCGTTCCCTGTACCTTCCTGTGCTGGGCTGCGATGACAGGAACATGTACCCCAGCTCTCAGTGGTTTTGAAGTATACAGAATCCACACAGGGACTGCTAAACAAGTGCTCAAACCAACCACTCAGCTCGCCTCTTTGCAAGATACTCTGCTCATGCAGGCTCTTGTTGTGTTTCCCACTCAGCAGCCCGATGACTGTCTGCAAAAACATGCAGTTATAAATGAGAACACCAACTGGTTCTCAACACAGAGCCGAACAATCAGGCGGTGGAATGCACTGGGAAATTCCCCATTCTGTGCCTTTTGTTCCAAAGCTGCTAATGTGTTTTCCATGAGAATTTGTTCTACAATGGAATAAATAAACATCTTCCC
This sequence comes from Agapornis roseicollis, assembly GCA_002631895.1. NCBI lineage: Eukaryota > Metazoa > Chordata > Aves > Psittaciformes > Psittacidae > Agapornis > Agapornis roseicollis. The sequence continues at coordinate 16,682 of NDXB01020664.1, forward strand.
AAATGTTAGGCAAACAATTTATTTATTATTAGAATGAAAGGCAGAAAGGGGAGCTTAGCAGAACTCTAAAGAGAGATTTATTATGTACGCTAAATATTTTTAAAATGTAGAAGTGTGTTTCAACCATAGCCATATTTGATAGCAAGTGCCACTTCAAGGCCTTACAGTCAAATTCTTCTGAACTGCCATTCAGATAAACTGAGCTACAATTTGGAACAATGTTATGTACATGCACAAAGTTGCAGCGTCAAGTCTCTCCTACTGGCTATGGGATTATAGCATTTTAGGAACTCTTTTCATGACCAAACCCACTGTCCCTATAAAGATGTAGCCATAGACCTAGATGGAGACAAAATAAAAGGAACACCACACCACCAGGCTAGATTTAGCATGCTATCTGCCATGAACATATTGATGCTAGCCTTCTGAGGTCATCTGGTTGATGGATGACTTCCAAAGGTGAGGTGTCCAGCTCTAGAGCAAACACCTGACGCAGCTGTCCAAGAATTGTCTAATTGTTTTCCAGCACCTTACTTCTGAAAATGAAACAGAAGAGGTAAACAGGAAAAAAGGAGACTTAATAAAGACAGAGAAATAATTACTTAGGTGAAATGAAGTAGAGGGAGGGGAAATGTGAGATGATAATCAGGAAATTAGGAGAAATGCAGGAAGAAAATTATGGATAGATGCAAAGGAAAGGAGTGGTCAAGACAAATTCTGCTCCTTAAGCCCTACTGTTCCATGTGTTTTTCAAAACAGGCCTCTCCTCACAGATAATCCATGACATTTGTTTCCTAATCCTGTCAGCATGCCTAAGCAGCACCACAGTCTATTGACTGAAATGCTGCAACATTGACCATAATTAAAATACCAACATCCTGCTACCTACAGCAGCCATAGTCTGTGTAAAACAAACCCCACATGCACAGAAAAATTAAATTCCAAACAGCAATAGATCTATAAGCATTCTATGGAATTAAACACAACCTTCAAACAGCAATCTTTTCTGCAAGGAGTGCATAGCTGAGGGCTACACAACATCTTTTAGCCTTTTTTTTCAGTATTTCTGAAGTAGTTTTTTCCTCTGGCTATTTTCCTAAGGCACAATCTGTTTTTAGGCTATGCAAACAACAACATTTTTGCCTTTTTGTTTGGGGGAAGCAGGGCCTGTGGTGACTGAAAAGGCAGCTGAGGTGATTGGGCCAGTCTCTTCTGTGGTTGCATTGTGGTTTTGCTACAGGGACCAGCCAAATGAAATAATTGTATGTCTTAATAAATACAGCCCTGTGCAACGCTCACTGTGAACATGTGTACTGGCCTTATAAGTGAGAATAAAAGGGGTGTACAGTGCCCATAATTGGCTTTCTTGGGCAGTTGTTCACACTCCCCTGTACCCCAACCACATATACTTCTGTAGCAATCTTGTGTCTTGTAACTGTAAACAGTCATGTGGATTCTGCAAACCTATACATAGATGAATTCCTGTGCAGAACTAGATTTATGGTCACTGAATTCATTCTTAATGAACCCTTTCCCAAAATATCAACAGCATGTTTTGATTTCCAAGAGTAGTTTAACTGGAAAGAAAGAAAGAAAGAAAGAAGGAAGGAAGGAAGGAAGGAAGGAAGGAAGGAAGGAAGGAAGGAAGGAAGGAAGGAAGGAAGGAAGAAAGAAAAAGTCCCCTCTTGCTCCTTGACTTAGGAACTCCACAAGGGCTACATTTTCCTTGAGCTTTGGATGATACAGCTCCTAGCATCAGTGTGTACTAGTACATGAGAAAAATTATCTGTATGTTTAGCGCAGACACAGACCCAGAAAAATCTCTCCATCTTTCCAGACGCAGGGCAAGCCCAGAGGTTTTAAAGTTGAAAGCGCAAGAGAGGTGCAATTAAGGGGTCAATGGCTAATATCTCAAACTGCTGCTTTGCAGGGTGAGCAACCTGTCATGGGCTGGAGAGGTTAGTTGTTCACCATACATAAGGTCACAAAAATATCACACCGCATCTTAAATCAGGAATGTAGCAAATGCTGAACAACAGCTCTTCTCCAGTGTGTAGCAATGCTAATGGTCATGCAGTCACAGACAGCACCTTGAGGTCCAATCAGGATCTTACTTGCTTGATAGTACATGGGTTTAAGAGCCTACTTTCTCCCCAGGGAACCAAAATATAGATGAAGTATAAAGCTCATCAGAGTTTTACCTATTCAAAGCTAGCTTGTCCTTAGGAAAACACAACTTTTTCTTCTGCTTATATTTCTCAGGTAAAACATGTAGAGTATTGCTATACTTCAGAACAAAAAAGAAAAAAATGGTTCATAATAAAAAAATGATAATTCTACCAGTTACACTACCAGTGCATAATGTAAAATTCAGATGGGTTGCACCATATTCCAGACAGCACAGATGAAATAACACTGCCCATTACACTACTCAGTCCTGTAAAGAAAGGACATCCTCCTTCTGTCTCTGCCCTGCCTTACGCCTCTCATGCTCACCTGACCCTTTATCTGAGCAAATTCAGCTCACTAAAGTCTGTATTTTGCCAGACTGGTGAGTCTGGCAGGTTCCTATGATGACATGACACTAGGGAGTGTGGGAACACATGGCTCCAAGCAGGAGACTGGAGAGCTTCTTTTGGCAGCAGTGAAGTATTCAAGCTGAACACCTCCTACCTCATCTGGCCATTTTCATACTTTGCTCCCCACACCCCAGGAATAGAGATTTATTTTATTTTCAGAAGTATTTCCACTGGTAGGCAATCTCTTTAATACAACCTGTCAACAGGACTGCTGTCCTCACCCATGAAAGGGCTCCTCGCAGCAGACAGCAGTGTTCTTTGTGGAGGTACCAAGGGAGGTAACTGAACCCATTCAAAGCATCCAGCTCTTCACTAAACTTTTGCTAAACCCTAGAGCATCCTGGCTGACTGCTGAGGCCACAGAAGTTCAAAGGTTAGTAAAGACATCATGGTGGAGAAGGTCTAGGAGCAGCAGATATTGCTGGTCCTCAAGACATAATAGCTATGAGTGTGTCACAGCAATACACTACATATCAACAGCATGGACTAGCAAATAAGACTTCTCCATCTGTTAGGACAGACTTAAATGTCGGGCTAAGCAACTGCACGATAAACTCAGTTCATGTGCAAAGGGAAGTCTGGCTTCTCCTAAAAATTCACTGCAACCATATGCAGATTTGCCCATTGCCTTTCATTCAGCAAGGACCAAATTATCGTTCCCTAATTAGACAAATCAGTAGTCACTAAATGTAGACCTTTAAACACCAGGAAAGAAAATAAACCTGGAAGTTAGAAAAGGCCCTGGAAGAGGTCCTTGTAAATAGTGCTGCTAGAGACTTTTTCTGCTATCCACTGTAAAGTTATAGCTGCAATAGAGCAAAAATTCAGCAAAAGGATTGGCAATAGCTACTACGTACTGGATGTGACTGTCTCATTCAGTAAAAGTGTGTCATCTTTGGGCTGCAAAATACAAAAACAAGTTTGTACTGAATTAAAATTATCTCCAATATCAACAATAAATGAGTCAAAGAAAAACCTAAACCTTCCATCTGTATTTGGACCATAAATCATTATTTCAAATATCTTTAAAAAAGATTTAGCTTGACTAAGAAAATCCACAGAACCTCAGAACAGATGTTTTGTTAGTGAATCAAATACCCAAGAATTACAGACTGTGATTGTGCTAAAGGAGATTGTCAAAGGAGCCATTCACAAAAAAATAGATGGTTAACATACGTGGCCAAAAAGACATCTTTAGGCTTCTCTCTAATGCATGACACATAGTCATCTGCAGGTCCTTTTGCAAAGGCAAGGCTCACACACATAAAGCAGAAAAGCACAGTAAAAAATGAGTCCATTGGAATATATTTTTCCCAAAAATGCAGTGAAGATGCCTGAAGGAAACCTGGATTAAAGACAGGAGCACTCTACAGCTTCCTTTTCTCTCAGTCCCTATCTTTCACTTTTCTTACCTATCGACTTCGAATTTTTCACCTTCTTCTTTTTTCTCTTATTTGTTTGCTTGAGTGTTTTGATAGCTGCCATAACAATTTGTGTGCTGAGATTATGGCATTTAAAACAGAAATTGAAGCAATTTTTTAATACCTGGGTTGTTTTCTGATGCACAGGAGGTTTTTGTTTGTTTGATATGTTGGCACCTAGAATTTGTTATTAAACAAAATGCAAATTTTTAGTAAATAATGCAGATTAAAATAATCTAGCACAGAAAAATATTTGTAAATAAGTCTTAGTAAAAGTAGCTTAGGTAGAAACAAATGCTTGAGGGTTTTTCTTTTTTATTATGTAAAAATATTGCAATTGTGGACAGGTTTTGCCATTGACCCCAGCTTCCCTTCTACTGTATGAACCATAAAAACAATATTTGTTTCCTGGTGATCCAGGTAAAGGCAGTGGCCTGGCAGGGGATAAAGCACTGCACCTTTTCTCTTTGAAATGCCTTAATAAATGCTTGTACTGCTAGTGAGCTAGGACTGCTGTTCATATTACCATGGCCTGGAGCAATTACTCTGGTTTCTTGCCCCTCTAAGACTACTTCTGCCTCCAAATCCATTAGTTCAGTAAATTCTGTGAATCTCCATTCAAGTAGAGGGTGCTGCTCACTCAGGATGAAGTGAAGGTTCAAGCCTACATTTTTTGAGATCAGCTGGTGCTCTTGAACTCTCAGGCTAAAATGAAATTAGCTCAAATATGTTGGGCTGGTCAATAGGCTGTGAATTAAAAAAAAAAAAACAAAACAACAAACCAAAAACCACAAGCATCATTTTGAGAAGTATGACATTCTGAACCAGTGAAAAGTTTCAATATTTCATCTTTCTGTCCCAGTACAAGTGTCAAAATACAAGGGTTTCCTGGAAGGCAGATATTCTACTTTTTATCAGCACTGTGGAGAGATAAAGCAGGATGCTTTTATTTTGTTTGCTTTTGTTTAATTCAAATAAAAATCTTTTTTTAAAAAAGAAAAGAAGTTCCAAAGCCACAGAGTCAATATTTTATCCAGTCTACTGTCTCTGTGGGTAAGGATTAATTATAAAATTCAGATTAAGCTCCAAAGGTACCGTGAAATGTGTTTTTAAGCAGACACCTTCGTTAAAATAAGGAAGTTGCAGCAGCAATACTGCCTCTTCAGTGCTTTTGAGGCAGATTTTTTGCCAAAAGCCTTATTCTAATTTCATTCAGGAAAGCTAGAAAGTTACATGTGGAAAAAGAAGTGATTGCAATACCTAGAAACCCGCGTACTGTTTTCTTTCAAAGAGATTTTCAAATACAAAGTGGCTAGGCTACATTTGAAAGTGAGAGCAGGCCACCCAGATCCTTGACTCCCAGTTGTGTTTAAGAGCATACATAAGTGTAAATATCTTGTCTCTCAGTACCTCTGAACCTCTCTTCAATGTTGTGATGCTAATCCAGCTCAAACTGCAGTAGAATTGATTGATTGATTGATTGATTGATTGGTGGCTTGGCTTCGAAAATTTGTGGAGGGCTAGAAAACTGATATCTGAGGACTGAGATGCTAGCCTTCTCCTACCGTTTGCCTCAGTTTTTACAGAGAAAGTCATATTAATCTAGATATGGTTTCTAGATTTTTTGTAGCACAGAAAAGAAAACTTATTCCTTGTTAAGAGACAAATAATAAGCAAAAAATACTGACACATTTGAACAGCAGACACAGTGAGATCAGATCACTGATTCTGGTGCTACTGAGTGATTCTCAGCTTTGTTCTTCATGCAGTCCTTCTCTCCTTTCTGCTTTTTCATTATAAAATAGTAATAATCGCAGTCCATCACCTGTACTGACAACAACACCGAGAAGGTTTACTTTTCTTCCCCTAGGAAGCTGCTTTCCCATGGGCTACCCTTCTGCTGGGGTGACAGCAGAAATGAAGTTAGACCCACACAGCTCACTGGGGTGGCATAATTAACTCTGTCCCATCAGAACACTGTACACTCTGCTGCAGCACCTCAACCCTGATACTTGATGGATCTGTCCTAGTTATTAGCAGCCCTACCCACTCTGTTTTGAGGTACAATTACAGTCAAGCCTGGAAAGAACATCATCAAAATCAACCTTTGCAGAAGGGTAAAGTGCATTTTATTTTTTTTTTTTTTTGTGCTGCTTTCTATGAAGCATGTAATCATAATACCAATGATGCCAATTACTTAAAGAAAGAAGTTATGTGAGTCAGACATCCATATTTTGCTGAAAAGACACACTATTTTGCTACTTTCCAGCAAGATAATATTTGTGCTTCTCCAGCTTTCTCTCTGCAGTATCACCAGGAGAGAAGGGGGAGGGGAAATACTGGTGAAAGAGATTTCTTCTAAAAGTGATTTCACCAAAAGCTCTGACTTTTCTTGATAAGTAATGTGAAATACTAAAAGCCTGACTGCACAACAACATTTTCCAACTACCAGTCAATGTTTCACAAAAACCCCACATTGTACTAAACAGTGTTTAAGGTGAAATCTCCAGCAACTATACAGCTATCCTCCTCTCCATCCCTTATTTTTACCTCTTACCTTTTAAAATCTGCTACTTGTAAAGAAAGTGGGAAATACACTTTGATTTGGATTCTAAATGTAACCTGTTTATTAACAACAGGCAATCTTTCATTTTTGGGATTTGAGATCTGCACAGATTGTGGTGTCCCCTCCCGGCATTCCCCACCGCGAACCTGAAGTTCATGGGAATGACCAATACTAATGATCCCTGAACTGTTTCCCACAGCCAAACGACAGCTGTGACTCTTTAGCCCCAGCTCTCCTCCTTAGAGCTGATTCAGCGTTAAATTTATGGCACTTCCTCTGAAGTGTCCCATGCTGTCTTTGGACATTTATCACCCAGCCTTAGAATCAGAAGATGTATCTTCCCCATGACTCATACTCAAGTGCCTACTTCACAAGACAGTGGGTAGCAGGGAAAGGCAAGTCTGGGTATATTATGGAAGATGTGGAAGGCATTTATCTTATAATCTTTCTTCAATGGAGGAGGAATAATGGTGGAACTTTGTGCAAAGAGTGGAGAAAATGTGCCTAAACACATGGGCTTAGAGAAACATTGGACATTTCTAAGCAATTATAATAAGAAACAAAAGAAGTGACACCTTGAACCTCTTTCAGGTTTAAGACTTTTACTGCCCATCATAGAACCCATGGGAAACACTTACATCTAATGGGTTGCCCAGGGAGGTTGTTGCCCTGGCAGTGTTCAAGGCCAGATTGGATGAAGCATTGGGTGACATGATTTAGTGTGAGGTGTCCCTGCTTATGGCAGGGGGGTTGGAACTAGATAATCTTAAGGTCCTTTCCAACCCTAACCCTTCTATGATTCTATGATTCTAAGAGCATCTGCTGGCATGGCAGTATGCTGGTATGGCATCATGCTGGCATCAGTAAAGTGCTGTAGAAGTTAAACAGGTATTATCTGGATGTCATTGCCCACATCTACTGCAGTTAATAGACAAATCTAAAAGTGAACCCACAGCAGATTAAACATTTTCTGATGGTTTTCTTATCACTGTATTTTAAAGCAAATCACATTAACAACTTCTCTACACTGGCCTTTCCACCAGTAAAGTTGATCCTTTTTTGTCCGGTTATGGATTGTTCTTGCCAGAATATGCGGTAATGGTTAGTACAGGGTTTTTAACAGAGTAGAGAGCAAAGCACTATCAGAAGAAATTGCTTTCCAGGTTCAGGTATGGATTTCAAACCCCTTCTCTTTCCTCCTCAGTCTCAGCTGTTCCAGGAAGCATTTTATTTTTAAATGATGGCAAAACCCAGTGTCTTTAACTTCTTAACTTCTTCTTCAGAAACTCTAGCAGCGTGTGATAGTCTGGTTAAGAACTGTTTATCCTGCAGCCATGCCAGCAAAGCAATGCACCCTTGATCTTTCCATATGAGCTGTTACACAGAGAGCAGGTTTCACAGCAGGTTCCATGGCACAAAAGACATCATGATGCAGAAATAATGCTCCAAACAGCCAGACGCATTCTCACTTTTACAAATGTCTGAGCAAACATCCGCATCTGGTATTCTGATTTGTTGTTGTTTTAAAGCAACTAAAACTCTGAGGATTAGCTTTTGTACTTTACCATTTAGGAGTGCCTCCACTGGCTCAAGCAAACTGTTCTTGCTTTGAATCTGGCTGGAAATATTTCACTGGACCAGAAGCACATCTTCAGTATGTTCTGCATAGAATAGGCTTGAAATCAAGTGCTATTTTCCCCTCAAAGTAGAAATTGTTAAAGATGGGCTTTTCAAAACAAAGCCATCAAAAATTCTGAATGTTTTTCAGAGCTCTGTGGGCTACATATTCAAACACCATTTTAAATTGCACCAAGGAAAACATCTTTCATCCATTTTGCAATATCAACAGAATCCTTATTCAAAGTGTTGCTATTCCATCTGGGTAGTCAAAATTAGAGAAGTAAATCCTGAGCAAACAAATCAGACTTTTGCACCTCATGCTATAAAGACAAATATTAAAATTGCAAACAGTAGATAAATAGAAACATTCTAAAATGCAAATTAATTGTTACCAGAGATATAAGGCCAAGCCAGTGAAGCACTCTCATTCAGAAGCTGTATGGAGGCCATAGATTTAATTATCAGGGGCAGTTGTACAACTCGTTCTGACCTACTAGAAGCATTTTTGGCTTGCACAGATGGGCCATAGTGCTGTTTCTTTCCTCCATCTATCTTTTCTGTTCCCCAGAACAGGCAAATTACTGAAATCTATAAAGTATTCTGCTCAGCAAAGCTCTCACCCTTGCTTGTCAGTCTTGAATGTGGCATGCTTTCTGCTGGCAGTAGAGGTGGAGACAATTTTCAAGACTGTGAAAATCTTACAAGTTTTATCCCTTAATAATAATTATTCAGCAATTGGCAGAGATAAATGCAGCCTGTTCTCCCTGCTCATTTTCTGCTAACAGCAGTAAGTGTCCTATATACTTCAACCATGCATCATGGACATGCAGGGTAGAGGACAAAGCTTACACAGCTGGCTTAATAAATAAGGGGCCTCAAATGTTTCACTAAGGATATGTAGGGTATAGAACTCTTGTCCATTCACCATGAAATAATGAACTTTGAGGCATGCTGAAGAACACATACCACATTTGGCCATGTTAGTATTACAGGAGGGCAAAGACATGAAATGCTTGGGATTTTCGTTATCGCTGAGAACTCAAATTGTTAACAGTGTGTTGCTGAGAAGTCCACAAAATAAGGCCCTGGAAAATTCTTCTATATACTTGTGCAATACCTTGATAAAAAACAAAAACAAATGCATGAATCCTGCTTACTGGAACATGATAACTGCTGAATGGACTTCAATAACAAAGTATGTCATCTGTGCTTCCAACCAGGAGCTCCTGCTCCTATTGTTCTGGTTATTCTTTGGAGTAATCTGTTTTCTGTAACCTGCATTTATGTTCTGTCACCAAGTAAATGCACTAAATGTTACATTGCCTTTCAATCCTTATAATATTTCCCTTGTAAGTTTTGGACCACCATCAGCAAAAGTTTCTCATTTTGTGTCTGTGCAACAAAAAAGTAAAAGCCAAAACTAGCTCTTTTGACATCTATAGGGCTTTATTCTTGGATCAAAAATCCTGGATCACCAACCTACATCTGAAGAGTCAAAACTTCTGCCTTAAGTTCCTTCTCTTATTGATGATGGACAATAATGACAGTGGAAAGTACAGCTTTCCCCTGCAACACTATGTAACTGGATAAAGTAATGTCTTCCCTGATCATTTCTCATGTATTAAAAAAAATATATCCAAATGAATGCCTGAAAATACAGTGCCAACTAATGAATACATAGGAGGACTCTTCAGATCCTGACTTTTTTTAATGCTGTTTAAGAAGACCTGTCTCATGTTTGTCTTGACACCTTTTTTCATCCTGTCCAATCCACTGCTTAGCAAAGGTTAAAAGAAACAGCTTCTGCCTAGACCCACAGCTTCAAACCCATACCACACAGAAAGTTAGGGCATCCTAACTTTAAGATAACATTTTTCCCACAGAACCCAGTTGTGAACACTGGACTTGCTTTTAACATGCTTAACTTTTAAAGACAATTTTCTTGACATTGATGTATCCATGTACTTATGCTACAGTTAGTATCACAGTGAGAATATTTCCTAATTTCCCAGCACTGATGATCAATTTCTCTTTGAGGCATCATAACTGCATTTTACTTTCACTGATCCTTGGTGCCAGCCAGCCTTAGCTTGCCTAAGTTTCACACAGTGTGGCTGCATTCACTGTGCTAATCTTAAGTTACATACATTTTTTTGTAACTCCATGTGTTCCTAATTGGTTTCCCAAGCACCCGCAGCATTACAGCTGCTCTATTTGGCAGCTGCAAGTGCCCACAAACCCCTGTGTCTTCCTCTTCTGCACTGTTTTAGGTATTCTCTTTAGGCACTAAAGTGAAAACAGTTGTAATCAGATGTAAAGTATAATAATAATTTAAAAAAAAAAAAAAAAAAAAAAGGAAAGCATATGGAAATCTTGTGGCTTTCATGTTGCAAGAGGAGAAAAGCCTCTTCTTGCATCATGCCCGCTGCTCCATCCTTGCCGGTGGAAACTGGCTTGTCCCTGTGTAATATGGGGCTATTATAAGAAATTACAAGCAAAATAACCAAAACCAGAAGACAAATGACCAAGAGTGCACAAGCTGCAACTGGTGGTGGACTGGTGTGACAGAGGCAAAGGCAGGGCTGACCACAGCACTCCTGGCTACAGACTTTTCACACCCTCATGCTGGACTGCTTCAGAAGACTGAACTGTCCCCCCAGACCCTGCTATGCTCTCCCTGCCTGGAAAATGACATACTGGAGGTTACTACTTTACAGTGAAAAAGGTAAATATTCAAAATATATATAAATATACAAAAGGCCAAAGAGATTACTTTTAAAGCGCTATCTTTTATGACTAGCAGCGGTGTAAGCACAGCAAGGAGCCTTATAAGCTGCCTGCAAGCAAACATCAGTGAAATGCAGTGTGGAAACCCATTAGGGAAAGGACTATGTTATCTTTACTGCACATGCAGAGCAGATGGGTCTTCACTTTGGCATCTCTGACCCCACCTGGAAAAGATGTGTAGCAAGTGAAAAGCACAGTGCTTATTTTAACTGTCGTACAGGAAGGAAGAGTAGAGCTAAGCCCAGTGCCACCCAAACCTGGTGTTTTAAAATCAATGCACAAACCTGTGAGTTGTCCTGGGTAGAGGTGTCCTAAGGTCATGTGTGGGATTGGCTGTGGGCGTCAGTCCAGATCCAGGCTAGGAACTAAGCTACCCATTCTGTGAACAGCAGTTAAGAAACTGTGTTCTTTCTGCATCTATTACCAGTCTTCCTTTACTGGACTAAGTACTCTATGAGGCCTGTAGCATGAGTTTCTTACAGCAAGTGAATGACTATTTGTATGTAGAAAGTTATGGAGAAAAGTAATGACTGACTCTCAATCTTATGTTCATTTTTCATGGAAGATCCAGGTAGAATGGACTGAAAATAAAGCAAAAATTTTGTTTAATAAGTCAAGGGTGCCCAATCCTCACATGTATCCTTGTAATGTTTCTATTGAGTTAAGCTTTATAAGGGGGTAGAAAAGAACTCCTACAAAATATGCTGTTGCATTAATTATAAGTTTTCCATTTGACAGCTTAATTAAGAAAAGAAGAGTTAGTGTAGGGCTTGCAGAATTCATGATGAATCACACATATTCGCACAGACTTCATTTTCATGTTTCAATTACACACATTCCTAACTGATGAACAGCAACATAGCATTTTCTGTTTAATAAATGTGATATCTGTTGGAATGGATAACATTAGTTCAGTAATTACTGAGCCATTATTGTCAGACATCAGGAAAAAAAAGTGGAAGGGTGCCTTCGTTATTAAAGTTTAGTATCAGCACTAAAAAAATCATACGGAGGCTTTATCTACAGGAGTAATACTTAGCAGAAGCCAGTGATAGGAGGTGTCTATGGATCCAATTAGGAGATGAGGGAGAGAGGAACAATAGCTTCATGACTGGAGAACCAGACTGAAAGCTAGGAGATCTGTATTTAATTCTTGTGTCTATCATGGACTTCCTCTGTGGCTTTGGTGTAGTTATTTCATCTCTTTATGTCTCAGCTCTGTGTCTGTAATAGTGCCATATGCAATAATAGAATATCCCTTTCTCCTACACTTTTGTCTTTCTTTTTCAAACATCAGCTTAAATGTTGGGGTTGTCTCCTTCTCTGATACAAAAGAGCTGTAATTTTATGGAGAAACATCACATAATGCTACCATAACATAAATAATTGCAAACCTTATTGTCTTTTAACTCATGAGAGAACAAAAAAAAAGCAAGTCCCTTCTGTGTAGAGCAATAACCTTGGCAGAAAAGAAGACAAATTTCAACTCAAACACCTTTTCTAAAACATGGTTTTGATACACCTTTGTGTGTCCAGACTTCCTAAGGAGAATTTCCTTTTTCTTTTCCCCAAATATGGTAAGAAGGAAACAGAGGTTGAGAGCAGGTAATACCTTTTCTGACAGAGCTGACATCAGAGAGCTATGGATGACAGCTTAACCACAAATTCAGTCAGATCCGTTGATTTTGTTCCCAAAGAAAAGCTACTTTTTGAGGTACAGGATGTATGTCTCATGGCTTCTTTCCCTTTCACAGTAGCAGAAGAACAAAAGCAAGTTCAGATGTTCATTTCACTGGTGACCTACCAAAAGTCTCTTATACTGCCATAAAGCCAACTGCTTACACATAAAATAGGTGTTTGCTATAAATACCTTTGAATGTGTTCATAATTATCTCTAACAAGGTTACTGATCAAGAGCCTTGCCTGTGAGAACAGCTGCTAATGGCTCCTCATTCAACTTTCTAAGGAAGTGCCTGCTTTATTTTACCTCCTTTTGGTTGGAGACTGATCAGCCCAAAGCACCTGGCTCCTGTTTACCAAAACGTTGTTTAGAAATGCATGTGACTTACTGACTTGATGAGGGATTCTGTTTTTGTTAAGTAAAGCACAAGGACACCCGAGTGTATGGAGCAATTCCACGTGAGCATTTTGTACACCCCATCAAGACCAACAAAAAGTATGTGGTTTCACATTCCAGTGCACAAGGAAAAAAAAAATAAAAGGAAGAAGAAGATGGCCTCTCCCTGTAACCTACAGTTTCATGTCATTTTATGGAATCTGCATAGAAAATATGGAAATTAGTGCCATCCAGAAGCAAAGGAGTATTACCTTACCATTTCATGCAAGTATATTGGCAGAGACAGCAGATCGGCATCAACACAAGATCTGAGTGAACTCCACCTGAAATGGTAGGTCTTGCTGCTCAGTGTAGTGCTGCAGTGAAAGTCCACTGCCTGATGATAAATCTTCAATTTATCATCTCACATTTGATTGTTACTAGAAAGGACTGCAACTGGTCCAACTGAATGTTTTTGTTTTTCTTTTTTTTTCCCACTGGAAAATGCTGATTTGTCAAGATGTAGCTGATCCATGGGAACAGAATGATTTTAATAAAGTTCTGGTTGAAACCAAGGAAACTGGCAGCTATGCCAGTTTTGAAAATCTCTTTATCAGGCAGGTTTCTAAAATTATCCTATGTGATTTGCTGCCTGTTCACCTGATACACTGCTAAAGAGACAAAGCTACCCTAAGTCCCAGGCTCTCAGCCACAGACTGGCCAGACCTGGAAACACAGATGCTCAAGGTGCCACCACTGGAGTTTGCCAAGACTTGGGAAAGTTCTGGAAGAAATGTTTTGAAACTGTTGAACAAAATGGCATTTCAATTTTTGTGAAATATAGCAGAGGACTTATTCAGAAAGACATTTTGAAAGCCTGGTTTTCACTTGAAGGATTTTTTTATATTCAAATTTTCCACTGAATGGCTGAACAGCACTGAACAGCACAATATATTTATTTCTTTTGCAGTTTCCATTGCAAAGCCATCTTGACTGATCAAAAAGAAGTACAATAGCTCTGGTGGTTTTTGTCTGAGCCACAGTTGCTCTGTGGAAGAATTGACCTGCAGAGATGCCTTTGTCTTTTCCCAACTGTGGAAAAACCTGCACAGTTAGCTGAGACTACACACACAGAACTTCAAGAGAGCTACAATTCAGCAATATAAATCCTATTCCTAAACATTAAAAACACATCTGAAATTAGATGTGGCTAAGTGAAATAGAGTCTATTTCACTATTTATTCATAGTATCAGAAGCTATTGTTCTATTTCTTTGCCCATTTAGAGATACCAAAAAGTATCTTTCCTCTGCTTTCCAAAAGCAATCTAAGCATAGTTGTTTCCTTTAGTAAATGTCAATTTAGCATTGCTTTCTTACCTTTCTCTTGTTCTTATCATCCTGTCACTGTCTTGAGGGTCATTGTGACTTTTTTCCCCTATTCTTATTGTAGCCAGTCACCCTGCAATTTTCCTTTTTCTGTCTCCATCTGGGACAAGTGATGTATCTAGGGTAGATGCAGGGTTTACAGGTTTCTGGTTTGAGCTGTTCAGATTTTACTCACTCTTCCCATCCTGAAACACATTAGTACATAAAATGGTAAACACAGTTTCTTATGGGACCCCTCAGCTCTGCCAACATTAGATGTTCCCAGTTTTGGCAGTGACAATGCCAGAAGTCCCCCAGTGCCTACTCATTTTGGCACTGGACAGTGTCTGCCAGAGGTTTGAAATTCCTCATCATCATTTTAGAGTGCAGAGTGCTCTCTCTCCCTTTTTCCAAACAATGCAATAGTCTTCTGGTCAAAAAAACACTGGATTTCTGGATATCTCTCTTCATTCTGCCAGTCCTGTTTTACAAGAAATAATTGTAATAAAATTATTTATCTCTAGACTTAGGTGGTCTTCAGGCCTTTAAATCTGAAGTGACTGAAAACGGACGACACATTCCATTTTATGTCATTCACGTTCCAGCTTTCCTAACCTCACTGGGCAGAGCAGACCATTTCATTGGGCACAGAAAAGTCCTCCTCAGCTGTTCTCTAAAATGTGAGATGAAGATTAGCTGTCAAGATAAAACCACTGCACTAATCAGTTTACAGAGGTGTAAATTGTTTGTCAGAACACAATGCCAGCAAGGCAATTTTGTTTATCAACAATCCTAACAGCAAGGGTCCCTGGTGCGGAAATAACTAATCAAGAAATGAACTAGGGCTGAAACTTTGAGAAATCAAGGAGCCACCTTTTTCCCATGCATCTGCAGTACAATGCACCCTTTCACAAAACAACAGGAAGGAGACCAGGCTTCTCTTTTGAATCTTGAATCCAGGTGCTTACATCTAATATTTATTCAGTTGAACAAACTTATTCTATAACACAAGAAAAGAAGACCAGGTCTTTGTCCAAGGTTTTCAAGCATGTCCAGCATTAACTTGATTATCTTCAAATTCAGCAGTTTTATTGGTAATCATGATGGGATTAAAAGAAAGTAATCAGAATTAATGCCAAACTAACCAGTCCTGGAAACCCCATCCTCAAGTACCAAAGTCACACAGCATTTTGCCCAATAGCTTTTAATTAACCATCCCAGACTTGTTAGAGGTAGCAGAATCAAGCCATTATAGTTTTAGTGTCTTGGAACAGAAGTCAGTTCTATGTCTATACCCATAATGGGGCTAAGTCTATAAATCCAAAACATGAGGAATCCTGAGAGCATCTCACATCCTCTACTAGCTACTGTGGGAATAAATCAAAATTTATTGAATATAAGGTGCTCTCTTTCCTTAAAGATTCTGCCTTGCTTCTGTCCTTAGATCATCGCAGGTCCCATCATAGCATTACAAACAGTCAGCACACCAAAATGAAATGATTGAAAAGCAACTCTCAGCAGAACTGGAATAGCCCCTTCATTTTTTTATTTATTACTTTCATGTATGTGAGACAGGGAGAGAGAGGGAGAGAGAGACTATTGAACTTTAAACTTCCTGATAAGCTGTATTGTGGGAAAATACCATTTTTAGGTTTACATGAAGGAGCTACCTCTGAGAATGGCCCTGTAGCCTGTGAAAAAACTAGAAACATCCCAGGAAGTCTCCAAAACATTGTAGCACTGTGAGAATTTGTATAAAAATAAACATTGGATTATTTCAGTCCTACTCCCTTGAGAAAATGAGACCAAATTACTCAGAGCTACTAGCGTAATCTTGACAGAGGAAGGGAAATCAACAATTCATGCCAGGGCCTTTTATTTTGTTTGGGGTTTTTCCCCATTCTTTTTAGTGCAAAGTAATAGTTGGAAAAGGCAGCAAAATCAGCTTAAGGATATGATTGAAATGGCCTCAGAGCTGAGACCAAGCGCTGAAGGACAGCAAGTCAAGCCAGAAGAAGTGCTTTTGAAAGGTGTAAACTGGAATTCACAGAAACATGAGAGCTTGGAAAGAATCCACAGACAGAATCCAAAAGCAGAGAAATCATGGTCTCCAGAGTTCAGAGGATTTTTTTAAGCTTTTTGGTGGTGCATTTTCTCAGGAGAAATTAAGATGTGAAAGGCACAGGGAATCAAGCAGGATCCTATGTCACTGCAAAAGCTGTTTCTAAGCCTGGTCAGGAAAGTTCTCCTTTTCATGGAAAAATTACTCTTATTAATCTGTCTTCCCATCAGGAAGGGCTCAGAATCCTACATGGTAATAAACATATGTTTCATTCAGCCTTGCTCCTAGTAAGAGATAGTAAGAAAGAACATGAGATGTTGTGATTTCAGTAGCTACTGGTAAGAGATTGATATAAAACCAAAGAAAGACACATAAAAAAAAGAGTAGGAAGTCTAATGCAGGGTTATCTAAAGCTATAATGCTGAAAATGCATGTGTAAGAAAAGCAGTTATCTTCTCCACAGGGATGTCTCCACAGCTATGAACTGCCCCACAATATTGAGCAAAGTTGAGCAGCCGTTAGATGGAGGATGTGTTGTGTCCTGATGGGAGTTGTATTCACACAAGGAGAGCACAAACTTACCCTGTCCCCAATTCAGAGCATTGAATAAAAGCAGAGGCCTCATTAGTGACCTAACACATGAGACCGAGCTTCAGATTTAGGCATAATATCCCTCTCCATACCCTGCAGAGCACCAAGAATACTAGGAAAAGAACATAATATTTTAGAGAAGAAAAAGAGAGAAGGTGTTCTGCCTGCTGTCTTGGCTGACTCTGGATTTAAGATGAAAAAAAGAGTTAAAAAAAAACCCACACACACTATTTTCTTTAATCTGAGCTAGAAACTTAAGTTTTTTAGCTGTATATGTAACAAACTTGTATTTCCCTGGGGTGAAACACATATGGGAACCCTCAGCAAGTGTTGAAAAGGGATGGCAGAAGCAGCCACTGCTACCCACATCCCCTCTGCACAAATGATTCCAGGCAAGTCTGAGTGGAAGCAGACAAGATCTGGTCCTTTTGCTGTCAATTGGCCAGTAAAGGAAGATGAAGTCAAGAATCTCCAATAAGAACAAAATTAAGGCAAAGACATTGCTTCAAAACAAGCAGAAAATCAATACCTCCAGAAGCAAGGAAAAAATATATGATACATTTTTAGCTTCACTGCCCAATCAAGTTAATAAAAACCTCCAAAAAATCAGTACAACTGTATGATATCTACAGTGAAAATTCAATATCTACCACCATTAACAACATCATTAATAACAAATGTCGGTTTAATTACTCTTGCTAAGATTAAAAAGGCCATTATTCTTGTAACTTGAGAAATTCATTAGCTGGAAAGTCTGTTTAATGCCAAGCACACCCCCTTTAAAGGCACAGGGTTTAATACTTGAAGGTATTTCCAATATTCAGGCATTTGTGTTGCTTGAAGAAGCACTACCCAGCTGGGCTGAAGCTCCTGCTGTGACAATAAACAAATGCTGTCACATTTCAGAAACTCAGATGGAGCTACAGGACATTTGGTAGCACTGTCTTTCCTCAAGAACAGTCAGAAATGCACAAGGACAGAGTAGGTTTCACAGAAGCACTTAAATCACTAAAAGCCCTTCTTAGAATCATAGAATCAACTGGGCTGCAAAAGACCTTTAAGATCATCAAGTTGCACTGTTCCTACAGCACTTCCAAGGCCACCACTAAACCATGTCACAAAGGGTCCTGTCTACATCCCTGTGAGCACATCCAGGGATGGTGACTCCACTACTGCCCTGGGCAGCCTGTCCCAATGCTGGGGAAGACATTTTTTCTAATCTCCAGTCCCTGGTGCAGCTTGAGGCTATTTCCTCTTTTCCTATCACTTGCTACTTGAGAAAAGAGACCAGCCACATTCTGGCTGCATAGTTTTCTTTTCCATATGAAGGAAAAAACAAATGCTTCTGAAAGATGGGCTTCAGTAGCTATATTCCCCAGAAAAGTTTGAAAATGCTGCCCCATAATGCAGTCTATACAGACCAAATTTCTCTTCATGGGCTGAAAGGGTCTTGCACCCCCACTACAAATCCTAGATTATGCATAGTGCACCTTCTGTCACATCCTTGTTACACTTAGCACCTTGTGTTTGTCTTGCAACTGAAGAAAATGTAAGCAAATGCAGTTGTGCCTGTTAATGCAGTAAATTGACTGATTTTTAATACTTTTTTATAGTACTAAACTGTTTTGATGCACATTCCACCTCCACAACTGAATGCAGTTGTACAAGCAGGTACAAACATAGCGATTACCTCCAAAATACCTCTAAAACATGGAACACTGTACTCCTTTGTGAGTGGAGTCCAGAACAGGCAGATGACATGGTTTTAGGAATAGACTGACATGGACATGGAAAACACATTTTCTACTTCAGAGTGCAGTAGAGGGGGAGAATCTTCTCCCTCAACCTGCTGCTCACACTTTGAGGATGCAGCCCACCACATCGTGGGGGTTTGGGCTCAAGCACACATTGAAGCCCCGGGTCTCATTGATAAACACCCGCAGGTCTTTCTCGTGGCTGCTCTCAATCCAATCTCCCACAGTCTGTGTTTGTGCTTGTGGTTGTCCTGACCCATATGCAGGACCTTGCACTTTGTCTGGTTGAACTTCATGAGGTTCACATGGTCCCAGCTCTCCAACCTGTTCAGGTCCCTCTGGATCCCATCCCTTCCCTTCAGCATATCTACTGTACCACATAGTTTGGTATCATTGCCAGCATGCTGAGGGTGCTCAATCCCACTGTCCATGTCACCAACAAAGAGTTTAAACAGCACTGGTCCTAACACGGACCTGTGAGGAAAGGCTGTCATCACTGGTCTCCACTTGGACATCAAGCCATTGACCACAACTCTCTGGTGCATTCATCCAGCCAATACCCTATCCACCAAGCGGCCCATCTGCCAGATAAGTGTTTATCCAATTTAGAGACAAGAATGTCATGCAGGTCAAATGTTTTGCACAGGTCCAGGTGTATGATAACAGTTACTTTTCCCTTATACACCAGTGACATAACACTGTTGGAGAAAGTCATCAAATTGACCAGGCATGATTTGTCCTCAGTGAAACCAATCACATGAGATCACTATGGTGATCCCAGTTCTTAGGAAGATCTTAGACCCACCAGATCCATACATTTCTTACATACATTTATTCTGTTTTCTTGTGAAGACATTTCCCCCAAACAGTCTAGCTTTTATTGTTGTTGTTGTTATTGCTGTTGTTCTGATCTTTGAACCTTTACCTCTTGTTAATATCACTCCCAATTAACATCTGTTTGAAAGTGATTCAATTTTTACTGTCATACAGCCCAGGGAAATCAACTCTGGTGGAATATAGATAGTTAACCCTAAAAATAAAAGCTAGCACTAGTAATACACCACTGATTAGCACCTACAGCTCAGGAATAGTCTTACCATGTGACACACTGGACACTTTAATGTAGTGAATCCAGAATGACTTGAATTATGTAGAAGTAAATGTCAGGAGAATTGAGCAGTAGTTCTAAAAATCTCTACATTTGCCTCCTAAATATGAATCTGTGTGCCTCACCCTGCTTACAGTCATTCAAAAACTTTGTCTTTTACAGTCACTGTCTAGGAACATATACAAGTGTGTCCTTCATGTTGGGCACTAGGGTACAAAATCTACCACAAAGTCACAAACATCTGTTAAAAGAGCTTTTTATAAATTCTTCTGCCCTGCTTCTAGGTCATGCAAGAAGGTACACTAATTCAGTGACAAGAGTACTGGTATTGTGGGCCAGTAATTATGTTAATGCAAACAATAATATGTACTTGTTTTACAGAAGCTTTTTCAGAGTTAATTTTGCAGTCAAGCAATTTCTTTGCTCCCTTTAACTGAAGTAAAACAACAACCATAACTTTGATTAGTCACGAGTGCTGCCTTACAGAAGTCTCTGTGAACAGAGGGCATTAACCATTTTTCTTCTGATTCAGCTTTCTACTGCTTTGCTCCACTTTGTGAGCCTTTAAAGCCTGGATTTGAAATGGCATACCCCACTCAGTTATACCTCATGTACGTGAGAGATGTTACATCAGAAGCAAGAATGGGGCTTGTCAAAGAGCAATGCGGCAAACAAAATCATTATGGATTAACTGTAGTGACTAACTTATTTCTGAACTAGGTGTGACACTCAAAACAAGCCTTGAACTATCTACCACAGACCAGAGATGCAAGGAATGCTGACGTGTTTCTTAGGCCCAGATGGATGGGTAAGAACATCTATATGGCTCAATTAATTTTAACATGCCTATTCTGCATGTAAGTGTGTGTTTTAATAAGCAAGGAGCTAGATCCAGCTGTTGTCTTGAGTGATCAGGCAGTCCTTATACCCAAAATGGTAAAGTTTGGTTGACTAGGGTTTCACTTTAATTTTTAGAGCTTAAAACCGAATATGATTAGTAAACAAAAATGTAACTGCACTTTTGTTAAAATCCTCAGTCAATTAACTGCTTGAAATATGTATAAGCATAATATACAGGAGATAAAGCTAGAAATGAGAAGTATTATATGTGTATATGATTGCCACATCCTTTTTCTCAGAAGCAATATGATTACCATATGTATCCAGCTACCATACATTCTGGCTTAAATTAAACAGCGGTACAAACACAACCAGTTGAAAAGATATTACCCCAGGGGTCAATTTGGCCCATCACATGCTAATTACATACTTGAAAATTAATACCTTTTTTTTTTTTTTTTTTTAAATACTCTTTTCTAAAATTATTTTTATGAAAAACAGGTTTTGTTTGTTTTTCAAGAAAATTACATATTAGCACAGTTCCTGGACTTTTTATGCTGTTACAAGTTACATCTGGTTTTCTCCACTAGCGTTTTCCAAGCCAACATTAAAGGNAAAATTATTTAAAAACAGGTTTTGTTTGTTTTTCAAGAAAATTACATATTAGCACAGTTCCTGGACTTTTTATGCTGTTACAAGTTACATCTGGTTTTCTCCACTAGCGTTTTCCAAGCCAACATTAAAGGTAAAGCTAATCCAGAGCAAATCAAGGATCTGGCTAAATTCTATAAGCCAAGAAAAAGCCAAGCCACAGAGAATATTTAGGCACGAGGCTCAGGCCCACAACCCAGTGCTGCAATCCTCAGGAATGCATTGCAACTGCTCTACAACCTTGAAGAGCCCAGACAGCTGACAGTTCCTGGCTGCAGCCCCCACTGCTGAAGCCTTTTGTTCCAGCCTGTTTTTTTCCCATTCTTGTCCTGGCCAGCCTCAAGCCACAAGCCCCAGGGTAGGATTTCAGTGGCTCCCCCACTCCTCTTCACTGGTCATCTGTTCATCACAACCCAATGGGGTTAGGCGGGAGGATGGACTGACTTCCTGAGGCTTGAGGCTCTGCAAACGCTCACTCTTCCTTCTTTGCAAAAATAACTTGAGTCCACAAGTGCCTCTTCTTACGAAGCCAAATACCTGACCCGGCAGCATGGTTTAGGGTGATTTTTTGGTGGTTTTGTCTGCTTGCTTGGTTTGCTATTAAATGGGAGAGTGAGTTGTGCATTTCCACTTCCTATACGACCCCCCATCCTGAAGGGGTTCATATGGATATGAATTGTCTAGCACCTCTGGTTCACTTCTTTATTTCATGCTTTTCTCTCTCCTTGTTCTTTGCTCTGTGATTTCATCATCTCCTGTATAATTCAAGTCTTACAACCAAGTCTGAGCTTGCTGAGCAAAATTCTGGCCCCACAAATGAGTTTTGCAGCTGATTTCAGTGAGAGCAAAGAAAGTAAAGATTTTTATCTCTTGCAAGAAGACATAATATTAACTATATAAATCTTAATACAATCTCTAAGTTTATTTGCAGTGATAGGGCATGAAAAACACCAGTATTGTTATAGCTGCAAGGTAGTATTCATATGTAAATTCTTACTTTGTGATTGCTAAGGGCAATTGAATATTCAGCATGAAAAATGGTTATGCAACTGAAAGGCTTCTGCTTCTGTCATTCCTGCAGCTGTAGTGTCTGAACATATAAGTTTCCTATATCTTCTCTTCAAAAGGCAGACCACATGCAGCTAGAGCTGAAAGAACCAATGCAATGTTTTACTGACAAAAGGTCCACACCAAAGTAACAACAAAAACCAGTTCAATGCATAAATGGGCTTATGTCATCCTCTCTAGTCACTAGTGTATGTGTGCATGTACATAGATACTGGTATGTCTCCAGGCAGTGTGAGCATCCATGGATATAATGTGGTATTGTATTCTGCCATCCCATGGAAGATTTAAGCTTCCCACCAAAATGCACTCCCATTTATTGTTCCTTCTCTGTTTTGCTCCTTAAATTTCTTTTTCTCTCTCTCTCCCACAGACTCTATAAAACCCAGCTTCCCTGTCTTTCCAGAGCTGTTACGAAACGAAGAGGCTCACACATCCAGCTCAGACAGACAGAGCTGGCTATGACCCATTGTTCTTCCACCCATTCAGACCCCACATGCCACTGTGGAGCTTCTTCATCTTTCCTGTGTGTCTGCTCTTCACTCTTCCACTGCTCCCTTCTTCTCCCCATTTCTTTCTCAGTACCTTTGTGGATATTTCTGGGTCCCTCCTCCATGGTTTCCACCAAAAGTGGGAGGTAGCATCTTTTTCCTTAACTGGGCTTGTCAGGATGGGGTGCTGCTTGAACTTGCAGAGGTGAGGAGAGACCTCTCTGCTCCACAAAGCCCTGCTTGCTGCATGCCAAAGCTGGAGAATGGTGGAAATGTTCCTGACAGCGTGGGGCTGGGCAAAGGTCTTCAACCTGGAAAAGCAGTTGAAATTAAAAGTGGGAAATAGTTAGCCCCTTGGAAAAATTTATGTATCAGAGAGCTACACCTCCCAGAGCTACACCTACCAGATCTCCCTGAGGGACCCTTAAGTTTGACAGGGCTGTTTCCCTTCCCAGAGTATCTATGACTTCCCTTCAGGATCCACTTCAGTTTACCCATCTCCAGATCTTTAGGAGATGCCATTTTAAATAACCTTTCCCCATTCCTTCATTTGAACCTTTTCTACACTCCTTAACAGGGCTCATGTGGAATAGCCTGCTTCCAAATACTGCCACAAATCACAGCTATGTGTATTAACATTTTAGTAGATATTTTGTCTCTAACATCTTCTACCTACATAGAAGGAAGATTGCAGGAGTAGAACTGCTGCTAATTTATTTAATTATTTTTATTTTTATTTTTTTTTTATAAATTGCTAACCAGGATTAGAGATCTAAAGTAACATTTGAGGGGTACCCACATATGGTTTTCATCACTTTTTCACTGATTCTTCTGAAGTCTGCAGTGTTCTGCTTTGTGCTTTTAACCTTCTTGGTGACTATCAATATTGTTTAGTTTGCAAAGAAAAGCCATGTTCTTTCATTCTCTGTTGTAATTTAAACAAATTACAAACTAGTTATTTATAAACAGGACCATCTTTCATTAGAGAAAGCAGGAGCCAAAAGATTTTGCTTTTGTGTCCTATTCACTAGGAAAAAACAATTGCAAATCTGAAGACCACACAGTCTAAACATCATTTTTCATGCTATTTGGAGAAATAGCTGGTGCAACAGAGATGAAGCAAAACCAACCCAAGTTTTAGGTGTTTATTAGAAATATCTGTCCCTTTTTTTGAGATTAGTTTCTACATGTTCTGAATAACTAGCTTGCATTTCAATAATCTTCTTTAGTTGTTCTTAACCTTTTTAAAGATAATTTAAAATGGTATCAATAATTTAAAGTTAACCCTAAATTTATATGAAACACCTTCTGTGCCTATTGCATTCCAGTATTTTACTTTTTTTTTTTTTAATTAAGGAGCTTCTAGCAGTCATTTCTGACTGCTGTGGCATCTCTCTGCAAGTCCTTTCTTTAGCTCTGCTACAGTGAGGTTCATTTGTGTCATTCAAATCTTCGCTCTTTTAAATATCCTCTTATAAATTTATTATGGCAATACATTCATATCTTTAAGTTTAATCTGAAGTTTCGATAACAAGCAGGAGATGGAATAAATGAGTAGAAAGGAGACCAGGCAAAAATTAAAATAGTGTTCTGTCATTGTCCACATAAACTATCAGGAACACTGACAGGATGGTATTTTAATTTTGTACTCTTCTCCCTTGCCTCCTCCACCCATCTTCATTCTTCCATCTTCAGTTTGTTACTAAAGCTTCTGATTAAGCCCAGGAACAGGGTACCATACACAACATGTTCTTTGAAAAGCAGGAATATGAATGACACCAGGTAAAAATCAGTGTGCTGCAACCCAGCAGAAAAGATATTTCCTTTCACTAATTAGATATCCAAGTGATTGTTGCAGAAAAACACCTGTATTTTCCAGATAATGATAAAAACCCCAGCACCATTTAACCCAGTCTCTCTACCCACTCATGATTTACAGTGACATTATGTGATGAATTGCTTTGTCCACAACTCACATTACGATACTAATGCAAAAAACTATTCACAGGCCTCTTCCCAACCCTCTCTCAGGCAAACAATTCAGAAGTGCTTTCACTGTGTAACTAAAAATATGGATGTTGTTGGATTTTTTAACATTCAGGTATGACTGTTTTCCCTTTCCTTCAGTTAAGAGAGAAGAAAACAAGTCTTTTTTTTCAGTTTTCTTATTTGTTGAGTATCCAGGTAACAAACTACTTAAAATCAAGCAAACAAAACTTGATAATTGGCCCCCATCCCCATCTGAGCTGCAGAAGGATGTAACCATGGCAACGTGTGGTTTAGAGCAGACCATTTCGTGTACCTTTCAGGATTTAAGCTTGTGAGAATCTATCCATTCCTAAGTAGAATTATCACTCCAGGAGCATTCTGCTCTTTATTTTAAAGGATGGTTGAAGCTGGGGCCAGAAATAGTCCTTGACAATGTGTTAGGAGGAAGTGAAGGTGATACAGATGCACACACAAAATGGAAAACAAAACCAACATAAAAAGCACCCCAAAGTTCCCCTGTGCCAAGAAACAAACAGGTTTGGACACTGCAAAAGACAGTAATTAAGGATGAGTCAAGCACAGCAGGCTGTCAGAAAGCTTTCCTGCAAATGTGTTTTCTTGTGAGCCTGGAACAAAGTTAGTCATATCTCAGCCCTAAGGTCCAGTTTGTCTTTTCTTGCTGTAGATAACTTATTGTAAATGTATGTATCTATCGTTAAAGTATGTTTAGGGAA
>NDXB01020667.1:0-37635 GCA_002631895.1 Agapornis roseicollis
GTCAAAACACAGCTACTAAAGAGAAGAAAAACTGACTGCAACTGCTGAACCCAGGACACATTTCAAGGTGGGCTGTAATTTGCAAGCCAACTAAGTTTGTGGAGAAACGCTAACAGCTAGTGGTCACCCTGTTCCTCCTAAGGCAATACCTCCTTTGCCAGCTTGGTCCCCCAGCTCTTGCAGAAATTCTGTCTTTGGAAGAAGTTCCAAAGCATGGAGATTGGGTACACAGAATGAAAGCTGTAAGGGTCAAGTTTATCTTCCATTAGGATCCTTCATAATTATGGAAAGGTGGATGGAAAGGACCCCTCTGATGTTTCAGAATTCTTTAGAGGAGGGCAGAGGTCTTTTCATAAGACAGTAAAGCTGATCTGCTGCTGCTTCTTGTCCACATCCTTTCTTTCTGCCATGTATGTTTCCCTGGCACTTCCACAGTCACAGTCATACCCTGGAGCCCCATGGTATGGAGTGAAAGTGTAATACTTGTGAGTATCAGTCATCAGATAACATAGGGTCAGAAAAATATTTTTAATGAGGAAATGTCAAAGGAAAATATCTGCTTTGCATCCCCCCTACATATTTGCCCTTATAACAAAAGGAAAGAAAAACAGCCCCTTTTTTTTCAACTCATATAGCTCTATTAGATATGAAGGCTGTTTCTAATTCCAAGGTGACCTTAACTACCAGGTAACACTTCAAACTTTTGCAGTGTTTTACTAATTCTTCTGGATGTTCTTTATTTCACAGTCATTCTGAAAAAGTCTGTGTCTGAAAAAGGCATTGTCAACAGCATCTCAAGAACCTTTCACAGACAGTGCGAAGGTCAACTATGTAAACTTAGAGAAAATAGGGGGGAAAAACAAGGGATCATTTTGTGTAACTGAATTATATTTTACATACAGATAACAACAAGAGCCTGGGGAATTTTGAGACTTGGTACTTGCAATTTCTGAAAAATGTAACAAGTATGGCTCAATGACAATGCAACACCTTACATCCCGCCTATGCTTATGTTTTGAAGATTTGTAGTAACCCCATCATCAAGCATAGTACTGAGTATGCTGCAGAAGTTTATAGTCAGAACCTAATTACACAATTTTTCCCAAATCTCCTAATCTTCTGTCAGTTGCAATTGGGCCATCACAGGTATATACACTCCCAGGTGACAAAAGCAAGTATGTGTATTAATTGCAACATGATTTTCCTAGTACAAGCTAGAACCTCAGTACTTCTGGGTGAAATCAACATCATTTTTCTTCTGCCGACCTCAATTTTTTTCTCCCATATGTTTTTGTGTTCTGATTTACTGCCTTCTGCCACTAGTCAGTGCTTGTCTGACAACACAAACAGCAATCCAAGTTGCACATTTTCCACCATACTGCCTGACTGAAAATAATTTTATCATCCCTTTTAAAGACAAACCATATCTGGAAAATCCTTTCAAGAATTAGGGTTTCCAATCCTCCCCTCCAATGTCTTATGCTGATAATACTGAATAGATAACATATTTGGGGCATAAAGGCCACTGCAAATGGCCTTCCCCTGATTATTAGGTAGGTTATTATTATTATTATTACTATTATTATTACTACTGTAATAATAATACTGTAAGTGTCCCAAGTTCTGTAAGTGTCCCAAGACCCAGATGTGGAGCACGACTCTATTAGAAAAAGCAACAGTTATATACAGTCTGAAGTAATGTCCCTATCACAAAGACTTTGCAGTCTACAAAATTAGACTGTCAAGAACTACAATTCCCCACGTGTAAAGAACAGGACTGCCAACCAATAGTGTTAAAAAATCATGAGTCATTCCCTAAAAAATATGGAGGCTGATTTAAACATCATGAGATTTAAAAAAAAAAAAATCAAGTACAAAAGATGAGTTCTGCTTGCCTTCAAAACACTTACATTGCATTACCATTATATTCTTCAACTTCTTCACACTCTGTTGGTCTAGAATCCTAGGCAGGCAACTAAAAAATCTGAGGCTTAGTCACAACCTGATAATACCCTGAGTTGTGTGATAAAGCTCAGGCTGACAAATTGGCAATGCGATGATTGTTTAGACCTAGCTAGAAAGCATATCAAGGACACTGAGTATTTTCAAGTTCTTGAAATAAGTCAAAAGGTCAGACCATGTGCTTGTAACTCATTTTTGAGAGTTGCATAGCCAATAGTTCAGAATGTCTTTTTCCACTTCACCCTCCAGCTCTTTGGGAATGTATCTTAACCTATTTCCTCAAACTTGTTCAACATTCTCCAATTTAGTGCTCACCCACGCGTACATTTCAATGTGTTGCCAAGAGACTTGAGCTTTAAAATAATTTTGTCATTTGCTATTATTATATCCTATCAAGATAGTGTTCTGCTTCCTTACGTCTTCATTAAAATAAGTCTCCAAATGGCGTGTAGGGGAACAAAGCCTTTCAATTCTACTTATGCCATTTTTGAAGAGTGACTGTCTGCACGAATCAGTAACTGTATAATTACATACGTGTTAGAGTAGCTACATATATGATGTACCACATTCTGCAGAAGGTCATTCTGCAGAAATGCTGGAGCAGCAGTAGACTATTGTCCTATACTTTGCCCTTTGTTTACTGTCACCATATATTAATGCATATGCACTTTGCACACTGTGGAGATAAAACAATGTTACACCAGTATGGCAAGGCAACACCATCACCTTCATTTCAGGAACAATTTATCATTCTAATAATAAAATAGTATTTGTTTAACATACTTTTACACCTCAGTTTCTCAAGATAGTAAGAACTGGTTGCAGTACAGTGAGGATCCAGCCTTCCCACATGGTCCTGGAGGTCAGCTGTCAGTGCAATTGTGAACTCTCGCTCTGGGGTGGAGATGCCTTGTAGATAGTGGTGTGCCAAAAAGCAGTATTAAATACCTTTCTTCTTCTGCAACAGCAAATAGCAAATCACATCTGCAAACAATAGTGCCCAATCCATGGTCCAAGAACCTTGGAAACATGTATCAGGTCCAGTTCAAATTCCTGTTGCTAATTTGCCTTAAATCATGTACATTTATGAGTCAGCAGGTGACAAGCTATTGCAAAAATCAAAAGGTCAGCCTCCACTCCACACAGCTGATGTATTTATCTTCTCTAAATATCCTATTTTACTTACATCTGGACCTCCCCACGAGTGAAATGTGTGAGCTGAGAGTGTAATGTAGTGAAATATGTGTTGTTCATACTCACCCTTGACATCTATGTAATTATGAAGGAAAAATGTTTGTAATCATGCTGGTCTAGCTCTTTCCATGGCTGAATAAATAAGAAAAATGGAAGAACCATTTTAAAAACCATTACCACAATATGCACATGGATTTGTACAGCTGCTGGCTGTGTAAATCACTTCACAGGTGTGTCATCATATTTATTAGGCAAATGAGAGCTTTTGAACATTGTAAAACACATCTGCCCTTGATGCCTTTCAGAGCATGGCTTTCCTTCAACCCTTTGTAAACAGTAAATCACTATCATTTAAATCTCAATTTGTGAAACATATTTTCATGACACCTTCCCACTCTGCTTGGGACGTCTTATAACATCTTCCTACAACATAAAATGTCTTCAGGGAGGCAAACATACAAATGTTGTATGAAACATTTATGCTACTTAAGAAAAAGTTCAAAGCATTTTTCACTGATAGGAATTTCTTTAATTATCACATGGGCATGGTCTTTTCCAGCTTCCACCAAAATCTGTGACAATATTCACAGTATTCTTACTGGAACTAGGAATACTTGCAGAAAAATAGAAGTGATCTGAACATAGTGTTCCAGATCCAAGGTTTTAAAAGTATATCATGCACCATTATCAAGGAATTCTAATATGTTTTCATCATTGCTCTTTATGTTAGTTGGTTCTTCTGATCTCTCAGTGAAAAACGGCTGATAAAACACTAATGTTTAGTTGAGATGAAAGAAAACTGGGGTTTGGTAGAAAAAAGATACTCAGCATTAGAGACCTATAAACTAGCAAATAAAAAATCCTATCTACCATCGGCTCCAACATAACTAAAAAATCCCACTGATCTGCCACAGGATTTCAAAGAAAAGGGAAGTGAAGGCAAAAGGAAAGGGAAGGGCAAGGTGGAAAAAAAGAAAAGGAAACGCTTCTCTCCTTGTTGCTTTTATTTTACCTATAATGCATTTTGACCAATAACTCCATAATTCTGAAAAAAACGTGGTTGAGGAAAATACAGAGAAGAATAACTGATTCAATATGGTTTAAAGTGTCTTTGGCAAGACAGTAGAAAACCCTATGCAAACAGAAAATAAAGCAGCTACCGCCAATCCTACTGGAAACAGATAACAAGGATCCCTCCATATATTCAGAACCAGCTATTGGAATACAAATACCTTTAAAACTAAAAGAGTAGGTTGGATTTGTTACATACACCAGTAGGGGATCAGGTAGCTGAAATCTAACCAACACCGGACTGAAGAGGAAGAGGATCTCTATTACTGCTATGAAACCAATATCCCTCCAAAAAATAGAAATGAGCACCCCATCAGCTTTGCCCTGGGGACAGTCAGAGCATCTGTAAAATAGATCCTGAAGGTCCTGTTGATTTATTTAACGGGTTGGCTCAGGACCAGATTTCCTCTTTTTTTTCTTACCCAGCTATATTACTTAGTATATGTGGTAATCAAACTTCAAGGGCAGATGTCAAGAGGCACAGGCTCTAAGCTGTAGGGAAAAATCCTGCAATTCTGGGTGCTCACTACACTAAAGTTTTATTACATATGTAAGACATAGCTTTGAGCATTACCTTGAGCCTCATTTGGGCCTTCACTGAACTCTATCCAGAATCAAACTCTTCACTTCTGTCTCTTATTTCAGCCTTCCTATTTAGCTATAAAGAGTAGAACCAAGGCAAGTTGACTTTGCTAACAGCCTAATTCTGGAATCCAGAGGTACAAGCATTGTGCTCAATGGCTCATGCTTAGTGAACACCAAGAAGATTTTACTTCCCAACTTATTGTATTCTAAAGACAAAAGAATTTCAGGAATGTGAACCTGCTCAAGCAAGTCCAGAGAAGTGCCATGAAGATGCTCCAAGGGCTGGAGCACCTGTCCTATGAAGACAGGCTGAGAGAGCTGGGCTTGTTCAGCCTGGAAAAGAGAAGGCTCAGAGGCAACCTTGGAGCAGCTTCCAGTACCTAAATGGGGCCTACAAGAAATCTGGAGAGGGACTTTTTACAAGGGCTGTAGTGACAGGACAAGGGGGAATGGATTTAACTGACAAGAGGGGAGATTTAGCTTACGTATTAGGAAAAAATTCTTCACTGTGAGGCTGGTGAGACACTGGCACAGGTTGCCCAGAGAAGGTGTGGCTGTCCCATCCCTGGCACTGTTCAAGGCCAGGTTGGATAGATCCTTGGGCAACCTGATCTAGTGGAAGGTGTCCCTACCCATGGCAGAGAGCTGCAACTAGAAGAGTTTTAAGGTCCTTTCCAATCCAAACCATTCTGTGATTCTATGATTCAGTTACTTTAATGGTAAAAGAATCCAATGCAATAACATAATCCAATGTCAAATGCTGACAACTGGAAATGATCACAGTGCTTGGAAACACTATCCTTCCTACTGGATTATTTTCTCATTAAGATGAGATATTTTAGACAGGAATTGATTGCTCTGTTTTGAAATTTTGTATATGCTCCCTGAATTACTGTATTCAAAACCGGTTGCAAACTTCCCACCTGGCGGACTGGCCTCAAATGAAAAGGAAAGCAAACTCAGTTACTTCACCTGCATTCAGCGTATTGGCACCTGTTTTCTGAAATCTTCACAAAATCCTATTGTTTTATCAAAACATTTAAAACAATGCAATACCCACAGTTTCAGCGATTTCCTGCCATCACCATAAGCTATGATAAAAGGCACTTGATTAGTTTCCTGTGGATCATATCAACTGTCATCAAAGCTTATATAAATTATAATAATAGGCTGACCTATGTAGAAAAATTTGAAGACTAAATCAGGAAAAACTCAATTGCTTTTCCCTCTCTTAACTACAATCTCTGAAGGTAATTTTTTTCAGGAGTATGAAGCCAGAAGTTTTCTCTTGCTACACTGTACTGTGTACTGCTTCTCCCAGCACTGAAACACTCAAATGCCTCAAAAAGCTGAAAACATTCCTAGCCTGTGACATTACTTGCTAAGTTCCTAATTTACTTAAAATGCTGTTAAGACAGCTCTGCATATTGGAAATGAATGCTGAGACACCAGCCTACATACATATCAGGCCACCGTGTAGTAATAACTCATCAGTATAATACTTACTTATGTATTTATGTATGATCCCAGGTCAACAACAAAGTAACTGGGATTAGCTTAGCCTTTAAGAAAAAAGTTATCCATGTAAATGCATGTCACTTCTCCCCAGGGAAATGTTCGGATTTTCAAGACTAATTCCTCTGTATGTTTCACTAACATCAAAAAATTAGATAAATAAATAAACACATCTCCCCACCCCATGTTGTCAGGCATACAATCTTATCCGTGATCTACTGTAAGAACTTTGTAACAGTGAAGCAATATAGCTAAAGAATGTATTCCTATCCTCTGTACACATGAAATTCATTGACATTTTTTCACACATGCATCCTATTCATTTCACAATTATTCCAGGTGTCTTGATATCACACAGAACTAAAAATGGTTTCAACAGAATTTAGATTCTATGATTCTGCAATTTTTGTTTGCTGTGCTTGGCAGCTGTACAAGCAGCTACCCTTCCAAAGTAATAGTTCTTCTGGTCTTTACCCATAGCTGACTTAATTTTTAAAATAACTTCAGCATTTCAAGAATGATCTATGGGCTTGGGCTACCTTTAATGTTTCTACTTTTATTGAGACATTTTTATTACTTTTTTTTTTTGGTTGTTGCTGTTACTGGTGTTATATATATACATATATATATATACATATAGATATATATTCATACAGAAACTGTCAGCTTGATTCTCTGTCCAGGATCAAAGCCAATGTCTGTCACACTATAATAGGAAGATCAAATTAAAAACAGCTTGCTCATCAGGATGTTTAAAACATCTCTCTTTCACCTGTGTAAGTATTTTTAAAGATGCTTGTTTAAGTTTCTATGGAGGCTGTAAGTTACCAACTTCATTTTTTCAAGGTCATATCCGTGGAATTATATTTGATGAAGTGAAAAAAAAGAAAGGCAAATTATTAAGAAAAAAAGACAAGAATTTTTGGCATGCTATTTTCAAAAAATATTTTTAGGGACAAAGCACTCACAGAAGCCTTGTACAGACACAAAACAAAAAGTATGCAGCAGTCCTTGGTACAATTCAATACACATTGTTCTACTGCTGAAGAACATAAAAATATGTCTCTAGCCTTCACAAATGATATAGTGTAATTGTTTTATGTTTTTTCTAAGGTTGCACAACTCCTTTAAATTACTGCAAACTCTAGGAAGGCATATATCAGCTACAATCACATTGCTTTATACCAGTAGGAGGGCATTTTTTTGTGATAAGAATGCTGCAGACAATTCTAGTTCTCCCCAGAAAGTACTAAGAAATAATTTGGGGAGAGCGGGGGGGTGGGGGGGGAATGGTGGTGGGGAAAGGGAGGAGGGAAGGGAAAGAAGGATACTTAAAGCATTAAGAGAAACATACAAACCATGGCAACTTCACAGAGGAAGAAATAAACTCTAACTTAATATTAGCTAGTTTTCAGGAAACATTATATTGCAGTTATTTCCTCTAGCTCACCAGAACAGCCCAAAAGAAATGCAGAGTAAGTTTTAAGGAGGAATACATAAGACAGTGAATAGACAGAAAATTAAAGGAAGGCCTAAACTCTGAAGCTGTCTCCCAACTGATTTTGTTGCTACTGTCCAGAGCACCACTTCCTGGGACAAATCAGACCTTTTATTTACTGAAAGTAACATGTGAGATTCCCAGTATATGTGTGAGAAAATAAAAACTTACACTCTGTGGCAGTGAGAGCCGAGGCCAGACCTCTTCTGCACAGGGTAAGCCTGATCGTTCCCACCCTGAAACCTCGTGTGCCTTTTTCTTCCTGTACCTCTTCAGTGCCACTCACGCTTTGCTACTCATCTGTACAGGAGTCTGGACACAGTGTTTCTTCCTGTTTCTTTGCATTACTTATTTTTGGTCCTCTTTCTCTCTGTTTTTGTAACATGGTAAGCCAGCTTTCCTTTTAAGTGGTCTGGAACTTTTTATGATTTAATAAAGTAATAGATATCTAGGCATCCACTACCAGGAGGCTTCCTTTTTTCAACTAAATTTTCCTGGTGGTGAGAGATGCAGACAAATTACTGCAGATGCTCTACACATTTGAAAAATAAGGACATGTTTTTAGATGCCTCTATATAAATTTAGGAGCCTATATGCAGCTGGCTCTGGATTTTAAACCTTGGGATAGATGATAACTCTTGCTTTTCATCCAGGTGGATTTCAATGCTTTTCCCTGCCTCAGCAAGGTATACATTTGTCTGTTTCCTGAAGCTGTCACCTAGAACACCAGATCCATGTGAAGTGCAAATGTGACATAGTTTCCATTGCAATTTTTGCTGATCTACCCTATGCCTTAGCTACCTGGCCATCACAGATGGAAATCATACAAACTTCACTAGTGTATGTTTTGGGATGGAAAATGTCAAGTGCAATTAAATGAGGTAAATTAAACTTTCATTCCACACTTTCCTTCATGTCATCGTGTCATTCAGCAAGACAAGAGCGGGGTTTTGTTTTTTTTCCCCTTGCATTTACCAATTGATCTCCAAGTTTGAAAATCATAATCAGCAAGCTTATAAGCAGACATCCCTTAAGGAATTGGGTCCCAATGTTATATACACCCTTAATCATGCTTGTGTTTGGGGAGGGGGAAGAAGACCATTGTCAAGGACTTGCACTGGGAAATAAATGCTTCTTCATAATTTCTGTATTTAAACGCAGTGGGGAATCCTACAAATCACTTCTGTACTCTCTACCACAAATTTTCTCACCAGCAGTACAGGGCAGAATATTTCCCCTTAATTTTTTATCAGAGCTTATGCCTAGCTCAACCGCTGGTGGCTTTCCAGCTGCCACCAATACCCCGGACCAACTTCTCTGCCTGGAAGCATGGGCCTCTTCCACGGCCATGCAGAGCATGGAGGCTGCCTGTCAGGCAGCGTGGCAAAACAGGCCTTGCCACAGGACAACCTCCCCTCTCGCACGGGGTGGGGGGGTCATAAGGCATCAGGATCCTGTGTCTCTCTGGCACAAAACCCAACAGCCCGGCCATCTTGGGAACAAAAGCAGAGAAGCAACCTGGCCCAAGGAGGTTTGGGCATGGCACCCACCAGCCACAGCCGCGGGCTGTCAGCCTCTGGCGGGGAACATCAGCCGCCTTTGCTCCTTCCTCCCCTTCCTCCTTGCCTTTCCCTGCCCTCGGCCCGGCGCTGCTGGGCTGGAAGAGGTGAAGCGCTCCGGACAGCGGCGCCTCCGCCTGCCCTCCCTGCCGTGCGCCCCGGCAACGCGAGCCCACAGCGGGCAGCCCACCAAGGAGCGGCAGCTGCAGCCGTGCCGCACGCCACCGGCCGGCGGGGCTGGGCTGGGCGGGCAGGGAGGAGGGGTTGTGCGGCTGAAGGCGGGCGCAGGCAGGGCTCTCCCGTTGCCAGGTGAGATGCAACGGCTCCGCCTTCCCTTAGAAAGAGCGCAGCAGCGGGGAGAGCACGCACCCGAGCAGGCAGCTCGGCTCGCATCCGATCGCCACCCCTCGCCTCAAGTCGGCTCGGTTCGATTCAACTTGACTAGGTTGCGCAAGGAGTGGAGCGCTTCAGAGCCGCTCCCCCCCGCTATGGCGAAGACGGACAGGAAGAGATCCAGCTGCCCGGCGTTCCTGAAGAAGAACTGGCTGCTGCTCAGCACGGTGGCCGCCGTGATAATGGGTGAGTGAAAGCGGCAAGGCGGGCGGCAGGGAGACAGTGCTGCGCTGCCGCCCCCCGCCCGGCCTTGCCTGGCACGTTACGGCCGTTCCCGTCGCAAGGCCGGCGCGGCGCCAGGCTGGGGCCCGCAACGCCAGAGAGGGGCGCTCCGCGGCCGCGTATCGGGCCGGGCAGTGCGCGGCCACCCCCTGCCCGATACCTCCCGCTGCGGGTGCCGTGGGAGCCCTCCAGCTCCTAACGGCGGGCGAGGGGGACCGGCTGCGCTATCACCTTGGCGCGCAGGCCGGCTGAGGTGCGCCGGCGGCCGGGGCGTCGCGCAGCCGTGGCCGCGGGGAAGAGGTCCGCAGTGGCGTGGTGCTGTGGCGGCCGCTCTGAGCGGAGTTTCGCATGTGTAAACGCAGCGGTCCCAGGCTCCCAGCAATAGGGTCGGCAGCGGGGTGCCGAGATCCCGGGTCTGCTCTGGGCCGCGCATGTCCCCGCCATGCGCCCCTCTGGCCTGCGTGATAAAAAGGTCTGGTGACTAGCAGGGCAAAACCGTGTTGCGAAAAACCTGCAAGCGCACCGGTTGACTGCGAGCCCTTGATGCATAGGTGCTGCCCCGTGGCAGGCTGTGTCCCGGGAGCGCAGCTTACCGAGTCGGGGCTGGCGGAGAGGCGAGCTCACGGCGCCTTCGGCTGGCCTGCAGGTTGGATAGTCCCGACGTATAGGCTGCTGGGCAGGAGGGTATTGTGATGGCTTTCGGTGCTTCTGGTGGCCTAAGCAAGCAATACAGCTGGAAGAGCTCGGCAATGCCACCCAGCTTTCAGTGGGGTTTTCAGGGGTGATGTAAACATAGAAGGGTATCTCCTGTGCTTGACAATTTTCTGGAGGAGCAGTGAGTTGAAAGCCGTCTTTTTCGGAATAGGTGCACAACAGGGCCAAGAGAAGCTGTCAAATGATTGGCTGAGGAGACTTCTCCATAGGACGTAATTTTGGTCGTTTTCACATGTCCTTTTCATTTCATCGTGGTGATTATTTTGATGCTAAGCAAAGATTGCTTCCTTTGCATTATTGCTCCTCTAGAGAAGTACTTAGGTATTTCAGTGAGAGCAGTTGCTGTTTGATGGGTATCTTTCAGATGACTTTTCTTGCTGATACGAACTTTGACTGGAACAAATATATTTTTGTGCATGTTTGTTCAGAAGATTATTCCTTTGGAATTCCAACCAGCTATTTATAAGCTGTAATTAGAGCTGTACTTATTACACACATGTGTTTTCTCCACCCATTCAGTATTTGAAAGATCTCAGTTCTTTTCACCTCTGTAGTCAGTGGAAAGGTTTTTGTGAGTTCATATACCAAGTGCTAAGGGCTTGCTTTGAAAATCTGGCTATACAACTGCAGGAGAGTGTGTCTGTTTCTGTGTGTGTACAACTGGTTTTTCAGGTACTCCTGTCAGGTACAATTCTCTGAGTTAGAATCATAGAATAGTTAGGGTTGGAAAAGACCTTAAGATCTTCTAGTTCCAACCCCCCTGCCATAAGCAGGGACACCTCACACTAAACCATGTCACACAAGGCTTTGTCCAACCTGGCCTTGAACACTGCCAGGGACGGAGCACTCACAACCTCCCTGGCCAACCCATTCCAGCATCTCACCACCCTAACAGGAAAGAATNATGTCACACATTGTCCAACCTGGCCTTGAACACTGCCAGGGACGGAGCACTCACAACCTCCCTGGCCAACCCATTCCAGCATCTCACCACCCTAACAGGAAAGAATTTCCTCCTTATATCCAATCTAAGCTTCCCCTGTTTAGGTTTTAACCCATTACCCCTTGTCCTATCCCTACAGTCCCTAATGAAGAGTCCCTCCCCAGCATCCCTATAGGCCCTCTTCAGATACTGGAAGGCTGCTATGATGTCTCCACGCAGCCTTCTCTTCCCCAGGCTGAACAGCCCCGACTCTCTCAGCTTGTCTTTGTATGGGAGGTGCTGCAGTCCCCTGATCATCCTCATGGCCTCCTCTGGACTTGTTCCAACAGCTCCATGTCCTTTTTATATTGAGGACACCAGAACTGCACACAATACTCCAAGTGAGGTCTCACG
Organism: Agapornis roseicollis; assembly: GCA_002631895.1. Lineage (NCBI taxonomy): Eukaryota > Metazoa > Chordata > Aves > Psittaciformes > Psittacidae > Agapornis > Agapornis roseicollis. Next base: position 12,050 of record NDXB01020667.1, read on the forward strand.
AGAGCAGAGTAGAGGGGCAGGATCACCTCCTTCGACCTGCTGGTCACGCTCCTTTTGATGCAGCCCAGGATATGGTTGGCTTTCTGGGCTGCAAGCACACACTGCAGCCGCCTCATGTCCATGTTCTCATTGACCACCACCCCCAAGTCCTTCTCCGCAGGGCTGCTCTGAATCTCTTCTCTGCCCAACCTGTAGCTGTGCCTGGGATTGCTCCGACCCAGGTGTAGGACCTTGCACTTGGCATGGTTAAACTTCATGAGGTTGGCATGAAGCCCACCTTACAGGCGTGTCAAGGTCCCTCTGGATGGCATTCCTTCCCTCCAGTGTATCCACCGAATCACACAGCTTGGTGTCATCAGCAAACTTGCTGAGGGCGCACTCAGTTGTTGCTATACTAGTGTGCTGATTACACAAGTGGTTAAGAAATATTCCCTTCTCATTATCTTAAGTGAATGTAGGTAGGAATGAAGTGTGTGATGTGTTCCTAGAAGCTGATCATTCTGAAATGAGATTTCCTAGAGAGCTACAGAGCCTGGCAATGTGGAAACTGGGGAGACAATTTGACCCTAATTCCCTTATGTGGGAAGTCCCCTAATGGGACTTCACAGTGAGAGTGACAGGCACCCAAATTACCTCCTGTGTTAGTGGAGTTCTCTACCTGCTATTCTGTAATTAACAGTCCAGAGCTCAGGGGAGCTCCATAATTTGGCAAAGAGAGCCTTCATAAAGATTTCTTGAGCTTTGGACTAAATTATATTTTTTAAGAAGCTGTGTATTTGCTGCATTGTCAGTATTGCATGGAGCTGAAGTAAGTTATGCAGGGAGAACAGTGAAACCCTTGTGAGGATGGCTTGGTGGAATTGTGTACTATCTTTGTATTACAGCTTGAGGAAAGTTTGTAATATACCTGGAGTCCACAAACCTCTCATAATTTAACTTACATAGTTATTATTTTTTAAAATACACTGGGAAATTGCTCTGAGCTTTATTAATCTACTTAATGTGGAGGAACATTTAGCATTCATCTTCACTTACCAATTTTGAAAGCAGAAAATATGTCTAGAGATAGGAGTGGAAATACCAAATACAGCAGGAGGTGTAAATGTACCATGAAAGTTGTCCTGCTGTGCTGCAGAGTGCCTGATATTCCAGCATCGTCATACGGAATCATGATTTTTGCTCATTGCTATCAGAGGTGTGTTCAGCATTCTAGTGCAATATGCTTATCTTTGCTAGAATCATTACTAAGCTGAAAAGTATTCCCAATTACTTGTTGTGTGCCTCTGTGACAAGAGGAGACAGAAACATATAGAAACACCTCAAAATTCCACTTTTACCTTGAAGAGTAATTATTTTCTGTTACTTTTGAAGCATTCAATCAGTTGCCTGTCATTTACATTTTCAAAAAACATTGGAATTTATAGCAGTTGAGGGGGAATTTTTTAAAACCTGTGCACAAAGTATCATAAGAATGCCACATCATTTTGGTGAACGCACCTCTGATAGCCATGAAAAGAGCCTGTAACTCAGGAGGCTGTTTTTCTTACCTTAGTAGAGATTCTGTTTCAGACCACCAAATTGATGCGGAAAGATCTGTGAACTCATATTTGGAGTCTAAAACAGGCTGAATTTCAGATTCAGGGCTAATTCTGAGGCTTGCGGTTTGTATAATTTACATGATGTCTGTGCCTGAATATTGGCCCTGGGAAGTGAGTTTGTTGTTCATTAGTTCTTACTGTATACGTAGGGCATGCGGTGGGTCATCTGTGTTAACCAGTTCCTCAGAGGTGAGATTCAGGCTCTTCTGTGCCTCCCCTGTCCCACTGCTCTTTTCTGGGAGGCAGAGGGGCAGAGAAGTAGCAGCCTCGCAGAGGTGCCTGTGAAAGGAGGGGTAGCTTGTATCTTTTTGCTCCATTGGCCTACTGAGCCCAAAGCAGCTGATCTAACAAAATCAATTTAAAAGTCAACTTGCTTCAATTGCTTCTTCAGCCTTTATAAAGGAAGTTATATTGTTTCTAATTTGTGCAATCAAGTCAAAATAAACCAGAAATATCCCTGAAATTTACTCACCCTGAGACAGGTTTCCAGAGGACAGTTGCGAAGGGAGAGTTTAAGTCACACTTAATAGGGTTTTTAAAGACCATCCATTTTTTATCATCACTTTGTCTCCAAGAGATCATTGCTGCAATGCAACCAAACCAGTCATGGAGGTAGAAGGTTGATGATGTGTAAATACTTGCTCATTTGTTGGTCTGTGGGGCATAGCCTACTACCTTATAGTCCTGGACAGTTCTGCAGAAGAACAGCTTTGTTCCCACAGTGAAAATTAAAGTGTAAGTGGTTTGGGTGCATGTGGTCTCTCAGTCAATGAGCTGCAGCAGTGCTCTGTACTAAAGCAGAGATCTTTTTACAGACTTGCAGAGTATACACGAGTAGGTTACAGGGTTTTTTGATTACTTACATTTTTCAAACCTGTTAGGCCAGTATCATTTTGTTATAGCTCCGTTGTTTGGGAATTCGATTCTGAGGGATTCAGCTTGTGTAAATTTCCAGGTTAGGTGTTTAAAAGTACTTCAATTTTTTTTTTTTCTTTTTTTGTCACTTAATAGGGTGTCTCTCCCTCGCTGCCTACATTAATTCAGAGCTTCAGATAGCTGTGACCCTGCCTATGACTCTGAAGCGTTGTTTTTCCAATAGCACACGTGCAGGCACTGGAATCGTTCGGGTGTTCAGGCGGCAGACGTGAGGAGCGCAGCGCTGAGGTTGGCGTACCACCCCTCACGGGGCGCCGTTTCCGCACCCCGCCGCCGCTCGCGTTTTTCAGCGCTGTCTAACGGCGGCTGCTCTGCCGCTCGCACACGCGTGTCCCGGCGCTAGTGATGCACGGCGTGCGAAGGCGGGGGGGAGGGGTGGGAGAGAGGCGTCGGGCAAGGAGGAGCTGTCCGAGGTGCCTGCGGGGCTGCCGGGGGCCTGGCGGGTGGGCTCTGTGGCTTCCGAAAGCACCGGCAGCGGGAGGAAGGGAGGAGGTGACCGATCGCGGGAGGGGTGGTGAACGCCTCTATCATGCCCGAGTGCCTGGGATTTGCACCTCTGAAGTGAAGTGCATGTAGGCCCTGCAGGTTCAGACACCTTGCTTTTGCAGTTGCCTTGATGGAAGGTTGAGTCTGGTGTAAAATGTCCTTTTCCTCCTGCATTTCAGAGCGAGATTTATACATGGGTGGTTCCGATCTGTAACACCAGCATCGCTGAAACTTTGAATGGTGTGGCTCTAGCTGTTTGCCAGGATTTGATGACAGCAGCTGTCATCGCAGCTTCTGTTTTTTGCATTATGGTATTATCCCAGGAGCCCATATACCAAAAGTTTGTTTAATTTTAACTAAATTATTATTTGGTGTTATAGAAGTAAGTAGCAATACCTCTCTACAAGAATGTTTTTTGTTCATGGGTTTGTGTTAAAAAAAGAAAGTAATAAATCTATCTGGTGTATTCACACCTGCTAAATGAAATGTTAGGCTCCCTCTGCAATCAGATATGGGAGGATTTGACAGCTGCTTTTAAAAGCACTCATTTCTTTAAAATTCATCCGTGTAAGAGCAGTACTGGTACATGCTAGCATTACTGTAAGCCCACCAGAGCACTGGTACAAGAATGAACTTCTCACAGGGTGAAGACAACAGCAGAATAGTTAGTAGCCTATCATGCACTATTGATAACCTCTCAGTGGACAGAAGGCCAGCCTATATCCAGGGAGGTCACCATTCCCCTGAGGGTGACAAGTTTCTTTCCAAGTGTAGGCAGCAGCCTCTAAACCACATAAACCCATGAAGTGTGTCATATTCTTCCAGTAAGTTGTCTCTGTCTCAGACAAGTGTAGTTTGAAAATAAAATGCCTATCCTGGATACTGAGTAGGGCATTACTTTTTTCATTCCCAACCTCCTCATTCTTTTACCAAAAAGTGGCCTGTTAGCTTAATTTAGGCTGCCTTCAGTACCGTTTCTCTTTGCTTGCACAGTACAGTGTGAAGGTTGCAAACAACGAAACATTATTTGCCTCTTGAAGTACAATAGGGAAGACAGAGCCCTTTTCTTCACAGCAGGAAAAAATTAAAGCGAATATACTCAAGCAAAGGAATTACTACCCTGTCAGTTTCTGACAAGTGTAGTTACAAAGTAAATATCTGATTACTTTCTTGAAATCTGAAGCATAACATAGTATTCATTTGGAATTCATAACAAGTGAAGACCAGGCATCATGAATCAACAGTTGTAGCATGGAAATTAAACAGAAGACTATGTTTTTTCCCTGGTGTGATTTAGAGCACCATAGATGATACTTGTGAATTTTTATGCCTCATTAGGCAGTTGTGGTGCTAATCTGGTTGTTCTTCTATGTCATTCTGCATACAGTTTGATACAGGACGTGATCTGTTCAGAAATGTGTGAAGCCCAGCAATTCTGAAAGAAATGACTGAATTTAATTTTAAAGACAGAAATAAAATGCAGAATGGCTAACACCTTAATCTGAGAGATTTGCAGACTACTGGGGTTCAGAAATGCTCTGAGCCAACAAAAGAAACCAAGGACTGAAGTTAAGCATGATGCCTCTTTTGCTCGAGATGTTTTGGAGCAAAGAAAACCCAACTTTTATTTTGTTCTTCTGGTGCGTAAATTGTTTTCCTATTGTGCATGTATTTTGTGTCTTGTTTAAAGATAAAGCCTGGCTTTCACTTTCTGCAAAAGAAGTGGAATTGTTACTAGAGTTAACTTTTAAATTAAGAGAGCTTTGGAAGGAGTGGGCTCTACAAAGCCCCAGACCTACCAAAGTCAATAAATATTGCTTTGTATTTGAAACAATAATATCAGTACCAGTAGCAGAAAACCATTTACTGTTTTCAGTTTTCTGATATTATTCAAGGGAAAATACTACAGTGTTGTGGACAGGCTGTCTGACAACGAACATTTTGTGAGCAATCCAGAGACCTTGGTGTAAGGCAGCCTGCCTCAGAACAGAAACGGAGTTGAGATAAACTGAAGGCCATGGATTAGGGAGTAAAAGAAACACCAGCTGTAAGAACTCAGAGGCAGATGGAGGAGAGGGGGAGCTGGGAAGTTCTGGGGGTCGAGTTCCCAGGACAGTGTTATCCAATCCATGTAGCTGTGCTAAGAATCTCTTTATAACATTGACACTTTTTCTAATAAAATGGCATTCACTTGATTACATTGATCGTCTCAGCGTTGTCCGTGACTCCTGCGTCAACGCAATGTAATCAGAAAAATATTTATTGTTTTCTGTCTACATCTTAACAAAGCATAAATACCCTTTATTCTTATATGCCTCAAGAAATATAAAATGTTCAGGCTGAGGCTACTCATAAACAGCAGCTGCACTGTTTGCAAATATACCTTTTTTATTTTACTTTTTTTTTTTTTTTAAACAAAAGCCTCATAGAATAGTAGGATTTGTGGAAGGCATTTTTACTTGTAGCCCTACAATAGTAAGTCATGCTGTGAGATCATGTCTGTATTATACATCATGTTGAAAATTAGGGCTACATTGGACTTAGTGTTCCAGATTTATATTTCTTTCTGCTGTTGTTCCATGTATTGTAATATTCCATGAGAACCCGAAAGCATGCCAAATGATTAAATTTGACATGTGATCACTATTTATATAGATTATATGTAATAAATATTTCACAATATATTGCAAAACATCCATTTCTTGATCTTTCTTTTCATGGCTTTGGAACAGCAAGACTATCTGGCTTTGCTTAATCTGAACTAATTTTCTGTGTAATAGCTCTGATTTCTCAAGGCTTTGATGTATTTATTAGTTTCATAATAATATTTCTGCATGTCACTATCTTTCTCTAGATTCCACTAAATTGTCTTTCTGTCTGCTTATCTCGATTTATTACAGTCAGAATCATTTCACTGCCCTTCCAGCAAGCGAATAGCTAGAACAGAATGACCTATTTACTGTTCTCTATTCACAGTTTAAAACAGAAGCTGTAACAAGGATCAGAATCTGGCAGGTATTCCTAATTACTGGCCTTTCACTTTTCTTACACCTTTGTCCTCCATTTAGTTTCTCATGTGCTTCAGAGGTCATAAAGGAAGGTGTGTTTTTCCTGATGTGTTCTATTCAGCTAATATCTTTGGGTGGGCAATATAGGATATACAAAGGTGCTCACATAGCTTTGGAATAGCTAGCAAGTGTTGTGGAAAGATAACAGATCATCAGTGGGCTTTTAAAAGAAAGGGAGAGATGGTGCCATTGGTGGTGTAATATGTGCGGCCATGTAAGCAAGATGTTAGACACTAGAACTGGGGACAAGACAGTACCTGAGATGAGTTCCAAAAAGGATTCAAATGAAAGCTCTATTTTATGAAATTGAGTGCATTTGGAGACATGTAAGCAACAAGACCTGTATGTGTCTGTTTGACTGTAGAGGAGAGAGGTCATAGTTAAGGCATCCAAGTTACAGATGGGTAGGGTGAAAGATAATGGTAGTGGTTTTAGAAGTGCAAAAGAAGTGCAAATTACTATTGTCATATTACATTTCAATTTTACTGTAAAATACAGGATTATGAGATAGAAAGATATCTCCTGGGTTATCACATCTAGTCTACTACTGCTTCAGGTTACACCATTTTAGAAAAACTTTTGTAACATACCATGTTTTACGTTAAAGCTGGGTATGCTTCTTGGTCCTTCCTTAGGGGAAGCTGTATTCATCAGTCTGATTGTTGAAAGCCTTACAATCTCCAGTCTAAATGTGTTCAGGTTCAGTATGCACCCATTTGTTAAAATACTGCTTTCTCTGCAGTTCAACCGTTTTCTGTATTTCTAGCTCACTCATCCCTGTTGGACAAACCACTCTCCATTCAGAAGATAGGCTTCCCATTCTTTTAATCACTCTACAGTCCTTTGTGTGTATTCCTGTGTGAGTCCACTTTTCATGGAGTCTTAATGGGTTTCACACAGTATTCCCACACAGAACGGGTAGGTACCAAATTCATGAGGAACTGTGGGTTGTGTAACTGCTGGGAAAGAACTGTAGTTTTTCTCATATTGCTTAATTTATGAGATAATAATGCTATTAGATGGTGTTTATTATGTTAAGGTTGTTAGTGCTGTGCTTAACTTCACAAATTCTAACGAGTCACTATGTTTGTGGAAAAGCTGTGAAAGATGCAGACTGGCATCTCTGCTACAACTTAATTTATCTTAGCAGAGTTAAGGACTAACCAAGGAATTAATTCTTCAAAACACCTCTTTGTATTTGTTTTGTATGTTAATGGAGTGTTCCTATAGGTATATACTGCATGGCAGTTCTCACTAGTGTACTAAGATATGTGCACAAATGAACCACGATCATAGTTCTTTCTTTCAACTGTATACTTTTGTCTTGGCTTTCTTAGATGGACATTACATCTGAAAATATTTGGAAGATGTGTACACGTAAAATTCATCTACAGCATATTTAGATAAATTAGAGGAAACTAGGGGTCCAATAGGAGATGCTGCTAAATTATCAAACTGCTTATCCGTCTGCATATTGCTGTTCTGGGGGAACATTGGTTCAGCAATCAGCAGAACTGTGGTCACTTGCAATCACAGGAGAGCGGCCACAATTTCATTTTTCCTGACTGAATAAATTGATTGCCCTTGGTTTGACTAAGGCTGGATCCTGTGAAGGGCTGCATTGCAGAGAGACTGCTCTGTAGTATCAGTGACTGCTGCAGTCTGCTTTGTGTTATCAACCCTGCTGCAGGCTCCTGCAGTACAGAAAGTATCTGGAGTTATGTGGCTTTGTTGATTGCAGCAGCCTTTACACCTCCTGTGAGTAAGGGGAGTACCCCACACTGGAGAAGCTAGTTTTTCCCCCTCTGGCCAGTGTTCCACCTTCATTCCTGAAGTCACTGTAGACCTGAACTTTCCTCACACTGCAGTCAGATGACAGTGTGTCATTATGTTTAGGAATTTACAACCACTGCACCCTCAACAGGTTGGTCAGAGAGAGGATGTAGGGGTCTCACTACCACTGATGAATTAGCATACCTTCCTCTAATACTTTCTTACTAAATATTTTTCATTAGGCCAAGATCTGTCTTGGGAACTTTTTTCTGGAAGGTTTCTGAAAGACATTCTCTTCACATGTATTTGTAAGCAAGATGGTAGTCTGTGCAAAACCAGCATCCATAGAGTTAAGATCAGTTACCATGCAGTTTATACCCTAGAGTCTTTAAATTCTACCTTAGTAGTTGTCTGCAGTTTTCTAAGAATCCTGGGGTTTTTTTTCAGTTAACATCAGTATGTTTGTTGAAAGGAAGTAGGCTGTGAAAGAATAAAATGCATAACATTAGAAATATCAAAAATAATGCAAAAAGAGCTGAATTAATAAGTTTGAGTGTTATTACAAGCCGTAAGTTTTTCTACACCATCTATTTTAGTGTTTTGTAGTTGGCACTGTGTATTGCTTTGTACTTAAGAGATGGCCAGTGATATTACAGAACCTTTAAAAGGAGCAGAAACAAAATGGATTTTATAAAATACTACTGGAGGACTCAGACTGTATCAAAGATTGCAAAAATCTTGCCTGCCCATGCTTTAATTTGACATGTTTATATTTAATGTTTTGTGTTGTATTTCAGATCAAGTCAGTGACCTGTGTTTGATAACCTTTTCAGTCCTGTGCATCATCTGCTGTAAAGATAATCCAGTTAAGACCCACCAATCACTGCATCCCCATACAACAGGCCAGACTGGTTCTGTGTAAACACAGCCATCACCTCTTAGACTCCAGAAAGCCCAAGGCTTGACAGATGTGATGGGTACAGTGCTATATGCAGTGCAGAGTTCCTGGTACTATCCCCTTGTAGTACTTTATCCCAAGGTGTGTTCTAATCGCTCCTGCCAGTCACAATCAATGACAATGGTAATATAAGCAAAATCTCACTAATTATTTCCTGGCTCCAGGACTGGTGTCAGCATCAGAATGTTGGGGTTTTGACCATTGATCAGTCTGTACAGCACCAGGTCTGCTGTGGCAGATGGGGTATGCCTGTCCCAAAGCAGGGAAAGGATTGTAGCCCAGGAGCTAGCAGGACTCCTGGTTCAGAGGGATAACTAGATTCAAAGGGGATAACACCAGGTTCACTAGATGTGAAGCGAGGGGTAGCATGCCACTGTTAGAGTCCAGATCCACAGGGCAACTTGGATGAATTTATGCCAATGCCTGCAGCATGGACAGGAAATAGGAGAAGCTGGAAGTCATTGTGCAGTAGGAAAACGATGACACAGTCACCATCACAGAAATGTGGTGGAATGATTCACATGATTGGAGTGCTGCAGTGGATGGAGACAGGGTCTTCAGGAGGGATGAGCAAGGAAAAAGAGGTGGTGGGGTTGTGTTGTATGTCAGGGAGTGCATCAACTGCCTGGAACTCAGTGTTGTAAGTGAGAAGGCTGAACGTTTGTGGGTGATGATCAGTGGGAGGCCAACCAAGCTGATATCATGGTAGGAGTCTGTTATAGACCACCTAGTCAGAATGAAGCTACAGATGAAGTGTTCTGCAAATGACTGGAACAAGTTTCAGGATCCCTTGCCCTTGTTCTCACAGGGGACTTCAATCTAGCAGATGTCTGCTGGAAGCACAACAAAGCAGAGAAGAAACAATCCAGGACATTCTTGGAGGTGTGGAAGCTAACTTCCTGACACAGCTGGTTACTGAGACAACTAGGGGAGATGCCTGGCTAGATTTGCTCACATCACAGGGTGATGTGATAGATGGTGGGTGATGTGATAGATGGCTGGAGGCCACCTAGGGCAAACCCATCACAACATGACTGAATTTTCAATCCTTGGAGAAGTCCGGAAGAAGGTCAGAAAAACCTCCACCTTAGACTTCTGGAGGGCTGACTTTGGCCTGTTTAGGATGCTGATTGGCAGAATTCCTTGGGAAATATTACCGAGGGACACAGGGTGCAGGAAGGCCAGACACTCTTCAAGAACAAAATCCTTAAAGCACAGGAGCAGGGGGTCCCCATGGGCCGACAGTCAAACTGGTGGGGTAGAAACCAATGTGGCTGAGCAGGGAGATACTGCTGGAACTCAGGAGAAACTAGAGAATTTATCACCTGTGGAAGAAGGGACTGTCACCCTATGAAAAGTACAAGGATGTTGTTATGTAGAGAGAAAGTTAGAAAGGTGAAGGCACAGACGGAACTAAATCTGGCCACTGCCATAAAAGATAGTGAGTACTTTTACAAGTATATTGGCAACAAAGGGAGGGCCAAGGAGAACCTCCATCTTCTACTGGGCACTGAGGAAAACATAGTGACTGAGGATGAGGAAAAGGTTGAGGTACTTAGTGCTGCTTTTGCCTTAGTCTTTAATAGTCACACCAGCCATCCTCGGGGTACTCAGTTCTCTGAGCTGGATGGGAGATGGGGAACTGATTGAGGTCCCCATAATTCAGGAAGAAATGGTTAGTGACCTCCTGCTCCACTTAGGCATGTACAAGTCTATGCGGTCAGATGGGATCCACCTAAGAGTACTGAAGAAGCTGGCAGAGGAGTTTGCTAAGCCACTCTCCATCATCCGTCAGCAGTCCTGACCTAGTGGAGAGGTCCCAGAGGGCTGGAGGCTGAACAACATGACACCTTTCTACAAAAAGGGCAGGAAGGAAGACCCTGGGAGCTACAGGCCTGTCAGCCTGAGCTCAGTGCCGAGGAAGTTCATGGAGCAGATGGTCCTGAGTGAGATCATATAGCACATGTTGAAAAATGGAGGGATCAGGCCCAGTCCGCATGGGGTCATGAAGAGCAGGTCCTGCTTGACCAGCCTGAGCTCCTATGATAAGGTGACCCACTTGGTTGATGAGGGAAAGGGTGGAAAGCTGCTCAGTGGAAAAAAACTTGGAGAAGCTGATTGATGGAGCTGAACATGAGCCAGCTGGTGCCCAGGCAGCCAAGAAGGGCAACAGCATCCTGGCCTGTATCAGCAATAGTGTGGACAGCAGGGCCAGGGCAGTGATCATCCACCTGTATTTGTCACTGGTAAATCTGCACCTCAAATCCTGTGTTCAGTTCTGGGCCCCTCAGTACAAGACAGGCATTCAGGTGCTGGAGTGGGCCCAGACAAGAGCAATGAAGCTGTGGAAGGGTCTGGAGCACAAGTGTGATGAGGAGCAGCTGATGAAACCCGGGTTGTTCACTCTGGAGAAGAGAAGGCTCAGGGGAGACCTTACTGCTCTCTGTAACTATCTGAAAGGAGGTTGTAGTGAGGTGGGGGTTGGTCTCTTCTTCCAAGTAACGAGTGATAGGACAAGAGGTAATGGCCTCAAGCTGCACCAGGAGAGGTTTAGATTGAATAATAGGAAAGATTTCTTCACAGAGAGCATTGTAAAGCACTGAAACAGGCTGCCCAGAGAAGTGATAGAGTCACCATTCCTGGAAATAAAAAACATGTAGATGAGACCCTCAGTGACATGGTTTAGTGGTGGTCTTGGCAGTGCTGGGGTAAAGGTTGAACTTGATCTTAAAGGTCTTTTTCAACCTAGCTGATTCTGTGATTCTACTTCCTGCTCTCCTCTCCCTGGGAATGCAACAAAAAATATGTTCCCTATGGCTTTTTATGCTGAGACTCCTGGGACTACCTGAAAGATAGTCCCAGATAAAAGATAGCCAACAGATTTCTCTTGGTGTTCTCATTTCCAGTAGTTTTCTTCTCTTTGTTTTTTATTTTCATCCTCACACCTCAATTATCTTAATCTGCATTTACAGCCTTTCTTTGAAGGATTTCTGCCTGTTACCAAGCTTATAGAAAGGCTATGTGCTACCTGGGAGAGCAATGCCAAGGAATTGAGTTTTTCATACAGGTTTAGACAAGAGAACTGTGGCTTCTTCACATACTGCAATCCCAGGGACACAGAGTGCACATTTCAGTTTCTGTGTCAGTGGCTGCTAGGAGAGGAGATGTAGACAGCATGCTATACAGCATGTGTTGTAGTTTCCACAGTTGCAATGACATACTTGCCTCAGAAAATTAAAGTCATGGGGTTGTACTGGATTTTTTCCACTTTCATTCTTCTCTTCTGCCCAGTATTTCAGACTTTAATTAGTGCATGCTATTGAGCTGTAAGTAGTGGATGGCTCTTGTGGTGAAATTCATAATCTAATTTAGCCATGTGGGCAAGAAGGAAAAACAAGGAGAGGGGATGGAAAGGAAAGAAAAGCAACTTAGCATGGACAAGAAGAAAGGTAGAGGGGTTGAAACGGAGAAAAAGAGGAAAAGGGCAAACAGGAGAAGTTATGTTTTGCTCTGTAAAAAAAAAAAAAAAAAAAAAAAAAAAAAAAAAAAAAAAAAAAAAAAAAATATCCAAAAAAAAAAAAAAAAAATAAAAAAAAAAAAAATAAAAACGCAAACCAAACCACAAGAGATCTACTGTGGCAATATGGCTTCAAATTTTATTAGCATGCCCTAGTTTGGCATTTGANAAAAAAAAAAAAAAAAAGAAAAAAATAAAGTAGAAGTTAATTATTCCATAAATTAAAAAGAGAAATTAAAAGAAAGGGAAACTCCCAATATATAGTACAGGCTTCGCCTACTGCAGGGTTTTTGTAATTAGAAGTACATGTAAGAATTAGTTTCAAAAATTGTGAATTTGAGTAGCATTCATGTAGAGGAATTAATGTTTTGTAAGACTTCCATCTATATACTTACTTAGGGGTGATGTAATCCGTGTGATATTAAAAGCACTGGTGAACACTGAAATGTGTGCTGGGCCACACTTCTTTCTGGGCATTATAATTCCCAGAAAGAAAATACCAGTTGAACTTGGGTATTGACATGAGGATCAGAAAATTCTGTATAAGTCCATTTCCAGTACATTTGCAGATTTGTTCTGCTGACTTATAACCTCTTATTACTGTTACAAAATACAGTTTCTTACATTTCCATGCTAGGTTCAAACAAATATGCTAGATGCTAGCTCAAATTAAAAAGTGGCTGCATTTTACTGTATTTTGGCATACTACACAATTATTAGTATGGGTTCTTTGGCATACTACACAACTAATATGGATATAAGTGCTCTGTCTGATAAAGGACTTGCATGAATAAGGTAGTGATATCAATAATGTAATTTGAAAAGATTGTTGGAACAAGGAACTCTTTCGTCAGTTGCTGTCACTAGATAAATAATATCCTTACAAAGACAAGAGAAACCAACTAAACAAAAACAAAACCAAAAAAGCCTCAACCAAAAAAAAAGATCCCAAAACCCAAATACAAATATGTAATTAGTGTAAGAAAACTCTGCTAAAATCTTGGGAGCACTTAAGACGTTTTTGTAGCGAAATCTAAAGAAGTGGAAAACTCTGAGGAATGAAAATGAGGGTGAATTCTTCTACCTGCTAGTAATCCTGTTCCATGATCAAACTGGCCAAACATGACAATTGCCACCTGGAATGAAAGGCATATGGCTACTAGTCACACCTGCTCAAAGTGAAGTAGCATTACACATCCTTTAATGTAGTCTAGTCTTGATGCAACGTAAGTATATGTCTATACTATAACATGAATAATCTGAAGGCATGGAGATTATCTGTATGCTTAGATTCAGCTGTTTACAATGGTGTTTTCAGGATCAAAGCCTTAGCAACTTACTTCAATACATGTAATCATTTTATGAACAGAGTTTTATCTTGCTTGGACTTATCTTAAAAGTCCAGACTACTTGTTTTGAACACATCTAATTCAGTCACTAGATTAGAAAAGGACAAAATTGTATTTTATCAGTCACTAATCAACAGTGTTTACATACTATTGCAAATATCATCAAGGCGATTAAGGTTCAAGATTGCTGCAAGAAATTTACACTGTCCAAGTTCACTGGCACAGATGACACTTAAATCAGAAATTGTTATATAGATTCTTAGAGCAACCTATTTCCTTGAAAGTTTAACTTACTCATTTTCTATCTCTTTATTAACAGGAAGCTCATAGTAGGAGATTATAATCTGCCTCTATTTTCTTTCAGCCTGTTTTTACAAATAGAGATAGAACACAGAAAAAATAGTTATCTTTTTGTGCTCTCAGAGGCAAGTTCTTTGAAGGTAACTAGTAGTTTACATTTCTGCATCAAACTAACATCCAGATAGCCTGAGAACCACAGGCATGGTGAATCTTCAGGAAGGATTACTACAAGGGTGGTGAGATACTGAAGCAGGTTGCACAGAGGAGTTGTGAATACTTCATCCCTGGGTTAGACAGGGCTTGGAGCAACCTGGTCTAGTAGAAGGCGTCCCTACCCATGGCAGGGGGTTGGAACTAGATGATTGTTAGGTCCCTTCCAAACCAAACCGTTCTGTGATTTTTTTCAAAAGTCCTTGCTTTCTAGGAGAGAATGAGTTTCTTGTTCAGTAGATAATTGGATATGGGATCCCTTCAGTACCAGTGGTACAAACCAGATGTCTGTACCTTTGCCTAAATCTTTGAACCTGCTGGTAATGTCTGCTTCCACAACTTTAATCACGTAGAATGAAGAACATATCCTATAAGCCTGTTTAGTCTAACTTTACACCAGCTTCTTGAGTAATATTTAACTCGAATGTCTTGTGTAGCATAAAAAATAGAACTGGGGGAAGATGGGCATTTGGCTTGGGCACTAGCAGCTTTCATGGGTCCCCACAAGTTTACATGAACCACTGAGCCTGGTAAAGGTAGAGTGGTATCACCCCTTTGTGTTGTTGTAACAATTCTGCTCTAAAATACATACCACTGATGCCACTAAAATAACAAAGGCTGTAAATAGTTCTGTTAGCTTCAGTAATGCTGTTTGTATGAGTAAGACCTTTAAGCACTCAATGAGTAACAAAGGGTTCTGCTTTGCCATGTCTCACTCAATCGAGTTTGAAATTTTATCTCTTGATATTCAGTTCAGCCAGGACTGAAGCATTGCAAAGTTTGTATGTGAAACAACAGTCATAATGCTTTCTAAACACTGATGAACACATTTCCTACACCAGTGATTTTCATTTGAAAATCATGTTGAAATGGAAAATAAAGGTATTGCCTGCCAAACTGAGGAAGTTTGTCTTTTGGCCTATGATTTATTTTCTTTTAGTAGAAATCTTGTTTGTGGTTTGTCTTAGAAGCTAGAACTGTCTGATAATTCATTTAAGCCAAAGCTAAGAGGAAGTGATTGTAGTCACACACTTTTCTAGTTATGTAGAGCAGCCAATAGTGAAAGCATTGCTGCTGTGTAGATGTACACAGTACAAATTATCTAAAATATTTATATTGCATCACTTTTAAAAATGTTTGATAGTGTTTATATATTGTATAGATTTTTTATTGTTTGTTGTTTTTTTTTTTAATGCCAGTTGTGGGTCTTCGAGAGCTAATCAAACCAGGTAAAATGCCACTGCTGGACTTGACCAATAATCAGAGGGCATAATCGAGGTTTTTTCCAAAAACATGCTTGCAAACATCCTCCAAGTTCAGAATTATATGTGTTATTACTGTGCCTATCACTAATATATAGAACAGAAAAGGCAACATCTCTAATTTGCTATAGAAGTTTCATTATTGTTGTAAAAATGCGTCTGTTGCTCTTTATTTTTTTTTTTAAATGTTCTCTCCTATTTTTACTCCTTTTCCCCCATGTGTCTACTATAAATTCCTGCTGATTTGTTCCACATCTTTTTGTGCCTTTTAGGTATTGGAGTTGGCATGCTTGTACGGGAATATGGCAAAATGTCTAACCTGGGTAAATCCTACTTTTCCTTTCCTGGGGAAGTGCTGATGAGAATGCTCAAACTTATCATTCTGCCGTTAATTATATCAAGTATGATCACAGGTATGTCTGGAATGCATTGTTAACTGATGGGATTATCACTGTTCTTTATCTTTCTTTCTGAATGAAATAATCTTAAAAAATATGCCATTTGATGGAACCCTATAATGAAAAGTATAGATTGCATACATTTAGATGAAGCTTTTCTATATATAATGAAATGGATTTGGAAGGATTAGCACAATATCTGGTAATTAAGTTATCAGGAGCTGTGAGAAAATAAATGTTTACAGATTCTTGTGCCTCTTTTTCCCTGCGTTCAGGAGTGGGTTAAACAGTTGCAGATTGCAAGCCCAAGGCTTCAACTGCGTATTCTTAGGTACAGTGTTAGCTGTTGCAAGTAGTCTCACGCTGCTGTTTCATAAGAAGGGGGGAGCTGATCTCATATCACACTGCCATAAAAAAAGAGGAGATTCTTCAGCTGCCCTTCTGTGGTCTCAACAAATTCCCATGAGGTGTCTTGCTTGAGTTTTGGCTTTTACTGAATCCTTTATTCAATGCACTGACTTGACAGAAAACTATAAATTAGGAAAAAAGGAAAAGTCTGGTTGTTACATTTAGTTCAAAGGGGGTTTGGGGAAGTGCAAGAGAATGCATAGGGAGACTGTATGGCCAGGAAGGTGTTATGGAAAGAAAAGCAAAGCTTCCCTCTTCTGGAAGAAGCAAGCAAGCCATTGGCTGAAACCCCACCTTAGCATGCAAGAATTTACTAACATCTCACTCAGTAGGTGAAGACAAAGCCAAGCAAACTTGTCTTTATTCTTTAAGACTTATTGAGCAAATATGGGTTGTTATTAGTATCTTTTGGCTTCCTACTGTGAATCAGGACCCATTTGTCACTATATTGTCCCCTTTCATCTTCATAAAGCCTCTATTTTGTATTCATGTTCAGGTGCTGTTAGCTGTTGGTCATGGAAATACATCAGACATTTGACTGCAGAAAAGGAGAGCATGCTGTGATCAGAAGATGAAAGGGGAATTTTGATCATGCCATGAAAGTTCTTTCAAGAATAGGGTATTGAATACAAGGTCCCAGGCTCCTTAAAGTTCATGGCCAAAAATATCAGTAATTTCAGCAGTGCACCCCAGAGTGTGAAGGAAGAGCCTGAGGGAGACTGCCAACGTTTCTGGAAAATATATGTAATGCAGGGTGACAGGAACCCAATATTGCAATTAAAATAAAGAACACCAAGAGCTGCAAAATGGAGACATCCAAACAGGAAAGCTGCAAGAGGCAGAGTGAGGAATGGCGGCAGAAAATAGTCAAGAGCTGTTTCCAAAGGAATGAAGGGAGATAAAACAGTTGTAAAAGACAGAAGAACAGAGAGAGGTTTGAAAAAGGGCTTCGTATTTTAATTAATAGGACAGCAGAATTTTCATAAAGAGTAGGAAGTGAGACAGAAAGGAAAGGAAAACTGAACTGTACTTTTATCATACTGAACTTGAGTCTGTGACTGAAGATCCAGGAAAAGCTGCCAAGACAAGATATATATTCTTTCTTGCCAGGCAAGACTGTCTATTTCTTTTTTTCTAACAAGCTTTTATTTCTACAGTGAAGTTGGACCTTTATCTTCAGAAATAATATCATTAGGATACCCATGAAATGAATTACTTATTAAATGTCTGGCTCTTTTGAGGGGAAAGAAGAATTATGCTGTTAAAAATACTATACTGCTATTTAACATTCGAGTATGAGTAAACTGCAGTTGTAACTACTAGTATGAGCTTGGATTTTAAAGCCTGCAGATTACTGGAGTTGAATTCATATGCAAAGATGAGAACAAAATGCTCCAATTCTGATACTGGCATATCCAGTATACATAGAAAAGAAGGGCTTATTTTTTCTACACTTCTATGTTAGGTTTTTAGGCAAGAGAAAGGAAACAAGATTGATAAAGAACAGAAGCTACTTCAGCAGCATATATAGAGCTTTGTTGCTCTTGAAGACAAAAGCTGTAGCTGCCTGAGTGCAAGTAGCAGTGAAATAAATGTGTGGCAAGCAAATGGCCAGACATTTCTGTGCATGGTGGTTTTCACTATTAATCTGCATCCTTCCTCAGAATGCTGATGAGATATTCTGCATCTCGTAAAAGAATTACGGTAACCTTTCGAATACCAGAAGTGCATATTTGAATTATTAGGCTTGTGTCTAATCATAAACCACACTAGTAATTTTTCCTGTTTCGCACACAGTCATAAAGAATGGTTGAAATTGCAAGGGAACTCTTGCGACCACCCAATACAAACCCCCCGCCACCCAAGCATGACCAGCTAGATTTTCTAGGAATCTGGGAATTTTATNTCGCACACAGTCATAAAGAATGGTTGAAATTGCAAGGGAACTCTTGCGACCACCCAATACAAACCCCCCGCCACCCAAGCATGACCAGCTAAAGCAGATTGCCCTGAGCCATATCCAGTCAGGTTTTGAATATCTTCAAGCATGGAGACTCTGCTACCTCTAAGGGCGATGTGTTTGACCAGCCTCACAGTACAACAGTGTTTTCATGTTCAGATGAAATGTAATGGTTTTTAGTTTTTGCCTATTGTGTTTTGTCTTGTCTCTGGGCACGACTGAGAAGAATCTGTCTCTGTCTTCATTCCTACCCATGAGGCATTTATACACATGAATAAGATTCCCATGAGTCTTCTTTTTCCAAGCTGAGCAGTCCCAGCTGTCTCAGCCTTTTGTCATGTGAGAGGTGCTTCAATCCCCTCATCACCTTTATGTTCAAAATGGGAAATAAAAGAGCTGGAATGCAATGAAAAAAAAAAATCAAGGCAGCGTATTAATCAGATTGTTCTTACTTCTGATGTTTATCTTTGAAAGTCAGAAGAGTTCAGACTTCAGCAACCTTTTTGTTGTCCACTATATTAGTAATTGAAGTTAAACCACACTAAGCCTGTGCGTATGCTCAGGAATAGACCTGCCAGTTCCACTGCTTATAAAACATCCACAGGTATACAGTACTGTGAAGGAGCACAGACAAAACAATGGTGGGAGAAAAAATCTATTTTGTTTCCTATAATGCAGGTCTTCCAAATAAAATTTCCTTTGGTATCACCACTCCTGAGGTAGCAGCTGCCTCAGCAGTTTCTATCTCTGCAAGTACAAGAAGCACAGCTATTGAGAGATGCTCTGTGACTGAGGCATCCTTAGCAGGCCGTGTGCATCACCATCAGGAAAACTGATTTCCAATCCTTGGAAAGCCTTAATCTAGCTCAACACAGTCAGAGACTGTATGTTCAGATGGTGAGACACCTGCATGTTCTTTTTCTGTTTCTGAAGCCAAAAGAGCCTCCAGGAAAGCGGGTCCATTGAATAATACTTAGTAAACCAGTTACCTGAGCTCAGGCAGGAAACTCAACTTGTCCCTCTGTATCATGTACATTGTGCAAAGGACAGAGAATGTTACACTACTGTCAATGAGTTTTGCCATCAGTTGTACTGAGGGAGGCTGGAGGTCCCGTCCCTGCTGTCCAAGTGCAGTCATTGAGACAGGGAGGACTCCTGAGTCATGGGCTATTAATGAACAAGACTTTGTGCCCATCCTCTTTGAATTACTTCTGTCACAGTCATCTCCTTTTCCATCAATATCAGTTGACCTTATGCAACTGAGACAGTCCCTACATTATTTAAGGTTTTAAATTATAGTAAAAAACTTTCAAGTGCATTTCTGGAGCATGATTACCACCACCAGCTATCAAGAGCAAAGAGCCCCCACACTACAACCATTACTGTACATTGGCAGTCACTGCCTCCTGTCCCAGCCATATCACTGGGGGCTCCTGGTGGTACTGCTGTGGGTGGATCTGAAGTGGGTTAGTGTCTTCTGCTCTTCTGTTCTGGAGCTCAGGATGTAAACGAGTCCGTTATATAAAACAGATCACAATCACTTTTTTACTCCATTTCTCAGAGTGTGGATATCAGGATTGATTAAAAAATTTAGTGTCATGTTAAAGTTTTCTTTTTAGGAGCCTAGAAGCTGAAGTTTGTCTGCCTGTAGGTTTTAACACCAGTAATTTGGAGGTAATGCAATACTTTCAGTACTCCGGGTTTTCTGTACTCACTCCATACATATTTCACTTGCAACGGTGTGGAGACTATATTCCTGCTACATCTGTGAACTGAATCTGATTTCTGTTATGAATCTTGCTAGCCTGTCCATCTTGGCAGATTGATGTGTCATCTTTCCTCATCATAGATTTTATTATATTCCACCTAAGGAACATCATATCTCACGAAAAGGCATTAACGTGAGATTATATAACCTCTAAGAGCTTTCTAGAGGAAAATTACAATTTTCCTTCAAGTGATACTGTTTGCAAATAAGAGGAATGGAAATAATACCTTCTTTCTATGCATATAGTCCAATAAGCTCTCTAGGGAAAGATTCTAATACAATGCTGCAATGCTGATTGTGCAGACAAGCCACAAGGCAACACAACCGTCCCTTAGCAAATCAATATCCAGAGTCAGAAATTTTTCATTACATCTAACCTAGGATATACCATCTAATGTAGTCCACAGTACTTCATCTGATGCAGAGATGTATAATTACACTGCTCCACAGCAGTTTCACTGGCAGACTAATCACAGAATCATAGAATGGTTTGGGTTATAAGCGACCTTAAAGATCAGCTTGTTCCAATCCCCCTGCCATGGGCAGGGACAGCTTCCACTAGACCATGTTGTTCAAAGTCCCATCCACCCTGGCCTTGGACGCTGCCAGGGATGCAGCAGCCACAGCTTCTCTGGGCAACCTGTGCCAGTGTCTTGCTACCCTCATAGTAAAAAATATTTTTTAATGTCTAATCTGAATTTCCCCTCTTTCGATTAGTACAGTGTTTGAAAGCTGGATTTATATTCAACAAAAAGGTGCTGCTATTTCAAATTTCAGGGGCTGTTTGGGCCTGGCAGATAGGTCTGGTTTGTGACTGTGACTTTGTCTAGATGATTTACCTGGCTTAAGTACTCGCAGAGGTTTTTTTATTAGCTGCTTGGTTTCTTTTAGGTGAAATGTTGTTTGTATTCACAGAAGTCCAAGTAACCTTTTTTGAAAAAAATCAAAGTACAGAAACCATTGACAATCTCATTACATTTCTTAGGAAACAGTAAGGAAGCTGTAGATCAACCTGGAAGCAGCAAGAAGAGGTTGAATCTTAGCAGTTGGAGCAAAGACACTCCTTATTTCATGAGAGTGGAGTTGCCATTCACATCAGAAGAGCAGACAAAGAAAGAAAACCAGTTTGTGTTCAGAATGTTGCAAAACCATCTTTCTGAGTAACAAGGAAGAGAAAGACAAGTGTTTTTTCACAAAAGGTGTAGAAAATCAATTTCCTGGATTTTCATGAAGCTTCAACAGCACCAGTACCACTGAAATGTATATTGCAATGACTTTTCAAGACTTCATTGCAACTTTTCCAGCACTTCCAAAATTACAGATTTATTTAGGGACATTCTCTATTCCCATGTGACACCAAAATGGAAAAAAAGTCCTCTTCGTAGGGAGAGAAAGGGCAACCAAATATTGATATTTCACAAAGTTGCAACCTTGTATTACACTGAAGTGTAATTTTTTTAAATCTGTGAGAAACTGAAATAATGATGCCTTCTTCTATCAGTGGCTGCAGGTAAAAACTTCTAGAAAACCATCTTTCATACTTAGGCTCAATTTGTTTAGCTCAGACCATCCCCTTCGATAAAACAGCTTTATACAGTAGCATTTCAGGGAAGCCGCTCTAAATATGTAGAACAAAACAAGATTGTGAAAGAAATTTCAGAGGGACTTCAACTAAAGTTGCAGATGACTGACGGTGCTATTATCCAGTCTTAACAGGGCTCTTGGTTTGATTGCTTTGAATCACTTAACAGGATAGATAGGGATTCTAAAGTAAGAGTCAGAGAAGCTATGTCTTTAACTTTAGCCACATGTATTCCACATGCAAAAATCAGTACACAAGGTTAAATTGGTCAGTTGTAATCATTACATTTTCCCACTTCTGTTTTCTTGCAAGTTTCACAATATGGTACTTCTTCCTGGTTATGTTTTTAAAGAGGAAACTCCTGGGAATCCTCTAGTAAAAGAGCAAAACTAACAGCTATGAAAATAAAATTGGTAGCCTTCCTGACAACACCAACCAAAAGATGCAAGTGAAAAGAAACCATATACAGTATATAAAAGTTACTGCAATGTAAGGAAGAGCTGGATTAGTTTTCCTTTTTTCTCCAGCATTTAAGATGGGATGTCCATGTTTCTTACCCAGAAGTATGTGCCTCTTCTGCTTGTTGAGGTTCCAGTACCATCCTCATCCCTGTTGTGCTTTGATGCCTTTGAATACTCTGTCAAACAAAATTATTAGTATCAGTCATATTATTTATCCTCCCATTCTTTCGTAAATAATAATAAAAAAAGCATACACACTACAGAATTTCACTTTGATAGGTTTTGAGGGTTTGGGACAAGAAAGAGAAGATGTGAGAGACTTGATTTCACTGATTGTTTTCTTGTTTATTCTCTTACAAGTGTATGTGTTGCAAACTGGAAAAAAAAATGAGGAAAAAAAACCCCTAATACAAATAACTTGTTGAATAACATAGAGAACATAGGTTCTGAATTGCAGAAAACTAGGCAATTGATTCCCAAATATAGCCTCAAATGTTAAAATCTTACCTCTGTTTTGCTAAAATAATGTGGGCAGAGAGGTTAGATAGATCGACAAATTTTAATACTGATTGGTGTCTTTTGTGTGTCCTTATATCTTGTGTATTACAGCAGAAAAATAGCATTCCATGCTTCAGTGGCTATAGCTGAATTAGAACACCCTTGTAGGAAAATTTAAGGAACTAATCTGAAACACAGCAGGTTTGAAATGCCCAGGGAATCCCTCATGCTTGTTGTCATTCTGTACGGTATACTGCATTTACAGTTTATCTGCTTAAACCTGTTTAAACACTTAAAACTTGGGGACAGGCTGAGGGAGTGAAAGAGCAAATAAAATGGTTATAAAACTTCAGTGGTAATCCACAGTAGATATGCACAGTAGATAGTCGTTTTTGTGATCTTACTTTTACTTACAACACTGCAGGCTCTTCATTTTGAGTAGCATGTGTGTCATCTTGGATTGAGAAATAAGTTCTCTTATGAACTGAAATCAGTGTTAGTTATATGCTCTGTTTAATATATCTTCCATTAACTTTCTCAGTCATAAACAAGAAATTACAAAGCCATGACATTATTTCAAAAGAAATGCAATATTCAGTTGGCTTGACAAGAAGTCCAGTAGCTATAAATTACAGTATATTATCAATGGCTGACTAGTGACAGTAGGATATATCTGGAGGGAAATCTGTGTTTTCCTATGCGTAACAAGCTAACATGAAAAAAAAAGGAGCATAGCAGCATAAAGCACTCAGTGCAAACCTGCCTGTGGCACTGGTAGTGAATCCTACTTCATTCTCTAAATAGAAGCGTAATCCTGTATAAAGTTTTATTTCAGAGTACAGCAGTTTAAAAAAAAAACCCAAAACCCAAGCCCACGCCTGTTGTCCTCAGAGCACACTTGTGCTTTGCTTATTCAGTGATGGCTGCCTGACTGATTTGTGGTTTTTTGTAGTGTTTTTAAAGCAGCACTGACATCGCAGTGAAAGCATAAGATGGATTCTGCCACAGCTTACTAACAGGATTATTATCTAGTTTAAAAAAGCAGGGTCAAAGTTTTCCCTTAGTTATGCCCCTGTAACTCCAGCAAGCATAACTGTGTGCAAAGGGATTTAATTTGGACGCAGAAGAACAGCTGTCACATAAACTTTGTGCCATACTAATTGTAGAATCTTTATAACTGAATACTCCAGGGAAATAACCTTGCATGATTAGGTTCTTGGCTGAGTCAACAAGACTGTCAGGCAAAAAAAGTCTTAAGGCAAGCTTTGTGAAGCACTTCAACCCTTGAAAAGATCTTACCTCCACTGCCTGTCCAACTCCTCTTGACAGTCAGTACAATAAGTTTCAGAATAAAATTCCATGATTTCTAGTTTCTTTTCATTAAGAGATGGAACTGTGGCAATACCAGTTTCCTCTCTTTTAAAAGATGTAGAGTCTTCTATCTTAAAATATCAGGTGCAAAAGTTTCAACATTGACAGCCTTGAAAGCAGCTTATGTATTGTCTGCAGAACACATTGTTTATTACTATCCATTCTCAAGAGCTCCCACTGCCATAATTCCCATAGCTGAGCCCATGGCAGTGCAAAAGTCCTCCTTTCTACTTGTTTTTTTCCCAGTTCCCAAGGTAAGAAATAAACATGATGACCTGGATTCTGTGTCCATTTAGTTGTTTGTGCCTCAAACAATATCCTTAGTGCTGACAGCCTCCTGTAATAGCTGTTTTTTCCTGTGGCATTGTTTTTTACTGTGCAATGTTCTGTATTCCCTTGCTGTAGTAGGAGTTCTTTTATTTGGTGTACAAATGAGATAGTCTTTATGTCCTGATTTCTGCACGTATATGTAGTTCTTTTGTATTCAGTCTGATGATATGCTGTCCTATGGAAGATCCCAAAATTATCAAATAGGTGATGAAACAGCATAACCTTCATTGTCCCCTCCCAGTACTGTTGGTATTTAGAGTAACAATTAACAGAACTAGTAAGGCATTATATAAATACCATAGACAAAGTTGTTACTGCTGCTAATACATCTTCTGAAAGAGACATCAACACATGTTGAAGCCCAGAGATGAGTAAGTTACATTTTTGTAACTTACTTTTAAAAGATATTTTGATTTTTCTTCCTTAGTTTTGGAACTTCTTTTTTCTTTTTCTTCCCCCTGTGCAATTGTGTTTCTTTGAGGTTAAATATCCTCATGGTAATTTTGCTTACTGTACAAAAGTCTTTGATAATCTGACTCAATAATCATAAAAAGATAAATCCATCACGAATGTATAATAAAGAGATAGCAGTGAATTATTAACTTGTGTGGTTATAGACAGTAAACTTTTAAAGTCACAATGCTAATTTTACCCTGGTTACTGAATTGTATGTGTGCAGCTGTAACTGTAAATCTGTTAAACAATTAAAAAAATACTTCAGGAGCAGGTTGATATAATACTGTTGCCAGAAGTTAAGCTGACCTCAGTATAACACCCGCCTTGGCACTTCCTCACCTTTAACAAAACCTATCCTCAGTTCCTGACAATGACAGATACAGGCAGAAGAGTGGAAACATCCCAGACTTCAGAAAAGCTTTAGGCAAAAAACCCCAATTAAACCTGTTAATGAAGGTTAGCCCACCAGGAATAAGCCTTACTTGTCTGCATGTGCCTTTGGGAAACCTGGGGTAACAGTCCTGAGCAGCTCCTTTCCCATGGCTTTTAGTTTTAAAGCCAAAATATTACATATCTGAAGAGAGTGAAGCTATTGTTTAAATTAAGATGGAAATAAATTGTAACATATATTCATAATCCAAATAAGTCTAATTTGTCATGACACCAGGGAATCAGAAAAGCTCATACATGTTTTTCCTAGGAAATTCCTGGGGAACTTGATTTCTCTGAAGAAACAGAAGCAAATATGTTATTCCACTACAGACATTTTTCAGAAGTGCAAGTGACAATTAGGTATTTAGGACTATCTTGAATAAAGAAAAAAATCCTGCATAGAAATAAGAGACAATTAATAATCGCCTTTACAAAAAAAAAAAAAAAAAAAAAAAAAAAAAAAAA
>NDXB01020667.1:37745-53362 GCA_002631895.1 Agapornis roseicollis
AAAAAAAAAAAAAAAAAAAAAAAAAAAAAAAAAAAAAAAAAAAGAGCTGGCTTTACCTAAGACTGTATTTTAGTGCTTTGTTTTTGTGGTTCTTTTTGCAGGTGTTGCTGCTTTGGATTCCAGTGTTTCTGGGAAAATTGGTTTGCGAGCGCTCATCTATTATTTCTGCACTACAGTCATTGCTGTCATACTAGGTACTCTGATACTGTAACTTTTTAAATCCTCATTAAAATCTTCAGAATTGCCTAACTGCAGTTATGCAGTACCATGACATTACTGATTTCCCAAGACAGGATGAGGAGAAGAGACAGGAATCATACCAAACATCTTGTCATGCTTGTAGCCAGGTATAGGGAGAAGTTAGTGCCTCTGTTCACACTTGGGCTGTATTCATATGCAGAACGAAGCCACAGGAAATTTTGCTGTACATTTCAGCTCAAGGAAAATTAGGAATTGTCTGCATAGGTAAACAGTAATGGCAGCGAGAAAGCTGAATTAATGTCAAAGGCCAGCCTTAATTACAAAATTATTTCCTCAATATCAAAATAATAGATTGTCAGTGATTCTCAGATTCGAGAATGTATAATACGTCTCATCTGAAAGAACAACAGAAAATACTGCTTCCCTTGTATCCCATTTCCTTCCTAAAAGGTTTTTGTCACTTCTTTCACTGTCAGGCTCCACTCATAGTTCTGTGAAGTCCACACCTCCTCTTGCAGGACGTTCGTTCTCTGTAAGCAACATTAAAATCTTCCATATATGATTAAGCAAACATTTCAGCCTGCCTTCCTAAATAAGAAATAAAATTAAACCCTTCTTTGTCACCAGTCACGTAGTTTGTGCCTTATCTTCATGTTTTGTTGAGCCTGAGTGGGTACTGTGCCTAGATATCACCCACTAAAAAGAAACATATATTTATTTGAAGGACAAATTGTACATTGTATGTGGCCTATTTTTGAGGCAAAATAATATTTAACAATAGAAAAAGGATGATATACAGACACATGAGGCCAGATTAATTTTCAGAGGTTGCATTATTGAGCAGAATAGATCACTGTGGTTGTACCATTTAGGCTGTCTCATCTGTCTGGGAAATTTCTGTGAATATGTAGTGAAGAAAATTAATAAAGACTAACATTAATTAGATTAAAAGTAATTAGACTAAAATTAATTAGAGACTAACTTTGAAATTAGCCCTATACAAAGAAACTCCTAAGCAAGGGGTTAAGCCAGATAATCTCCAGAGGTACCTGCTATTTTAAGTTATTCTGTGATACTCTGGTATTACTTGTTTCACTGTGTAGAGTTACACAAATTCAGTTCTGCTTTTATTCACAGCTGTCATTAGAAGTCTTTGGTCCTGTCTGCATAAAGGGTCCTTCAAATGCCTTTTCTCCTATGCGAAGATTTAGTAGTTTCATTTGCTTTAGATTTGTTTGGTTTTGGGTGTGAAAGAGTAAAATAACATACATTTGGAAAGGCCTAGTGTTTCATTTAATAGTAAAAATGCCTAAAATGAAGTCACTAAAGTAAATGGAAAAATTGTCATTGATTTCAGTATTCATAAGGTTAAACCTACTGTTTCTTGTCTGTAATTTTTCATTTCAGTGTGTTTCAGAAGCCAGTTCTTTTATGTAACTTTATTGTTAATTAACTTTACCAAAACATCTGTTGTACATTGGGATCACAGGACAACACACTTGTATTCATATCTGAAAGTTACTAACAAGAATAACTGCATAAGGGAAAAGGTAAATGGCATTTCAAATTTCACCATGCAGAAGTTGCAGACCACTTCAGCTGAAGCCCAGCTGAAGTAATTTACTCTCTTGGTAAGCAGTAGTGATTTAGTGACATACATGCAAAACCAAAGCTAGGGTACTCCTGTCCAGCGTCAAGGCTGCAAGTAGCTCCTGTGTTGGAACCCACTGTAGATTTCCCTTTTCTGAGCATCCCTGCATCCAGGGAAAGCATTTAGCATGTTTAACTCATTAAGAATTTAGCTACACAGGATACACTGAGGCATGGTTCACCACTGTTTCTTTTCTTATGGTTCTCCTTCTGCAGGGATTGTCTTAGTTGTGTCCATTAAACCTGGAATGCCTCAAAAAGCAAATGAGATTAACAGAGTGGGCAATACTCCAGAAGTCAGTACTGTTGATGCCATGCTGGATCTGATCAGGTGAGGTTTTCTTTTATAAGTTTCCACACACTTGTTGCATAAGTCCCAACAATACATATAAAGCTGTGATGTGTAATAAAAATGCTTTCTAATGTTGTTTGGGTGAATACAGAATATCTTGCATTTCAACAGGCTAGACATTTTGGAGCATATTCAAATCAGTTTGCTAACAAAAATTTTCTTTACAACATAGACTTTGGTTAACAAACCAATGACAACAAAAATACCCTCCTTTGTAGAAATCAATACGCAAGATTTACCTATTATGAAGAAAATACCCAGAAAAGATTGAATGGTTGATGGGTTACTGACTGACAGATTTTCTGTCATCCAGCATAGACAACCACCTGAAACTGCAGTGCTCTGTTTCTGCTCCTCAAGGCAGGATGCAGAGTAACAGATGCAGTACGCAAAGGTTTCTTGGGGTTGTACTTTCAACAAGTTCGCTGCATCACCAGTATCTGTGGCAGTCTTATGATGAGTCTTTTCCCGTTTGCATCCTGGAACACTGCAGGTACTTGAAGTAGTCAGAAGGAAACCCCTATAAAAGTCTGCAGAAGACTTGGGCGGGTTTTCTGAACTGTTGTGTTTTGAATTTAAAAACTAGAAAAAAATAGCAAAAAAGGCTTACATTTCCAGTAGTGGCTTAGTAGTTCCCTCAAAAATGTTTTGTGGATAATTTGTTTTTTCTCCAGCTGCAATTGGTCACTGGTCTGTGTCACTGTTCCTGCCCACTCATTTCCTTTTGTAGAATTTTTATGTAATATATCTGTCCCCTTCTGCCTGTGTATTACCAGAATGGCAGCTCCTTGGTTAGCTCATTTTATGCCTCATGGTCACTTGTCCAGCAATCAGTTAGGAGAACTATACAAACAGCTGCATTATAAACCTAATTGGTCTATTACCAGGAACTTCTACATGAACATTTCCACACATATTCACAGGGCTCCTGTAGTTCCATGCACAAAATGTGTTCCTGTATTAAGCAGCAGTGTGAATTGGAATTAAGAGTAGTTCGAGATTTTGCTAAAGTTTGTAGTTCAACTTCTTGTAATCAAATTTAAGACTGTAAATTAGGAGTTTGAAATCTGAAATTCTCTTTCAAAGAAATTTATAGTTACTTTTCCTGCAGATCGGATCCAAATCTGGACAATCTTGTAATATATAGGAAAATCACAGGCCTGTACAAAGTAACCTTCCTTGGGGAGTATTTTCTTTAAAACTTGAAAGGCAGGAGTTTGTGAAAGATCTGGAAGAAGGATAAAGACTTATGTTTCAATATGTAAACTTCCTTTTTCCACACTGACCTGATTATCCAGTAAATGCCAAATTAATGTTTTTTTCTGCAGTCATTTGAATCTGAAATTGGCATTTGGAAAGGAGACACACAACAGGGTTGCACTGCTTTTGATCTAATTTCCTAAGTTTTCAGTGGGCAAAAAATGGTTCTTAACCCTGGAATAATACATGGGAATCCTCTATCAGTCAAGATTAATTTCTGAATTCAAAACTACAATAGAGGTCACCAAATACTGATTCTTCCAGCACAGCATTTATAAGAGTTACTATTTACTTTCTGCTGCTATTTGACAAATTCTATAAAAATGGTGTGTCCTATATTGCTCATAGAAATGATGGAAATGATGCAGCAAGGAAAAAAAAATAACAAAACCAGTAAGTTTAGTAGTTCACCAATGTAAATATCTAACACTAAAAGATGAACTCAAAAATTCAATAGTAGGAAAACAGTCAACACATCACTGGGAGTCCTAAACTTCCTGGACTTCATATCTCATGTTGCTGAATCAACTACTTTTTGGATAAAGGAATGCAATCTGATCTGTTTTTCAAACAGCAGATTTTATCATTTATTTATATAAGCAATGTTTTCTTAGTATATTATAGTGTTGAAATGCCTCTACTTTTTTACAGGAATATGTTCCCAGAAAACCTTATCCAGGCCTGTTTTCAACAGGTAAGTTTGAACATTCCTTTTTGCTATTGTAGTTTTCATTGTTAACTACAAGTTATTTTTCTTTTATGTCCCCCAAAACTATGTCAGGTAACAATTATTTCTGATAAGTCCAGGAGTATCTTAATCTCCCATAAAAAGACCTTTTTTAAGGCATCTTGGTTTCATTTCCATTATGATAAACACTTTATTACCAACTATTAGGTCCTTGATCATCCCTTGCAAAAAGACAGTGTTTAGGAGCTGGATGCAAAAACCAAGCAGTGTATTAGACAAGATATTTCCTTTTGGGACAGGCAGAGCTAGAAGAACCATGTCATGAGGGTCTATTTCTTTGTTCTTAAAAACCCTCAGTGTCTGATGAAGTCTGAATCACTTAGTCTTCACCCCATTGTGTCTGATAATATCCATTGCCTGACCTGATGATCTGTCTTAAGGAAGGGGCAGCCAGTTGGTGGTCTCTTTGAGCCATCTTTCAGGAAAAGTGTGATTCGAAAGATAAAAGAGGAAGATGCTGTCTATATGTAGATTATCAGACTTCTGATTCAGTCATCTTTATCCATAAATAGATGAACTTTTTTTTCTGCTTACCTTTTTTGCTTGCCCCTTCAGCTGCCTACCAGTTTACCTGAGGTTTATAAGTGAGGTAGTTAACCTTTCCCAGGAAATTATGTCAACTATCCAGCTGTGTAGAACACTGAATGTATTTCCAGTTTATTAAACTTCTTCGTGTATTTTTTCTCGTATTAATTACTGTCTCTCAATACTAAGGGGCAGACAGATTCTTTTAGGGCTATATTTAATTGTCACTAAGTTGTAGTGACAATTAAAGCTTTATTTTCTTAACAGGATATTATGATAACACAGAATTTATAATCAGGTGGCATGGGATTTCTATAAGCATAATCAGTGTAGTACAGTTTTATAATAGCACCGCTTAGCTTATGGTTTCATGTCACTTGGGCTCTCTGCAGATTAGTCAAATCTCAATACGTGGTTTGCTGTATCAACGTAACAATCACAATCTAGACTCATATAAAAGAGTACAAGTCAGTCACTCAATCTTCAGAGGAAGCAAATGACAGTGGTTGTGCCCTGGCCACTTGCAGGTCCTGGTCTCACCATCCAACAGCCTCTCTGGTCCAAGTTCCCTCTTAACTCCTTGGTTTTATGGAGAGTGTTCTATGTGCTGTCTCACTTCCCTGTTCTGTAGCAGGGTCAACAGCTCTCCAGGTGCTTGGCCCTTCAAGGCCAGTAAGGAGGGGAACAGTTAGTCTGGTGTCCGGTAATCTTGATGCTGGTCTACTTGGTGCGCAGGACCTTAAGGGGAAAGGGAACTAAGAGATGACCAGCTCAGCTACAGAGAATGGCTGTTCACCTTAGGTAATGGCATTAGTTACGCTAACCACATTACTAGGGCTCTGGCTGTATCAGGTGCATCTGCTCTGCAGACCTCTACTGGTATGGCTGACAGCAATTCTTTTCAGACTGTCCCAGCAAAAAGTCCCCTTGTCATTGTCAGGAGGTGTATGTATCTCATCCCCCACAAGACTGCATCAGGTCCATAGGGAACCTGAGAGCCTGAGAAACAGAATTCATAGCTTATTATCTGTGAATCACTTGTTTGGTATACAGCATCTGAACTACAGAACCATGATGGTTCACACAAATTGGGAATTAATGTCTTTGTCTATGTTTGCTGCCTTGAAGTTATACTGGTTCATTTTTCCCTTATTTTTACTGGGCAAAGATTATGCCTTCATCCATTCTTCAGTTTCCTCATGTTTCTAAATAAATTCTTCCCTTTTTTGGAAAACTTTTCCAGTATAAAACTAAACGTGAAAAAGTTGAAGCTACAGCTGATGTGGATAAAAACAGCTCCACATTGACACAGCAACCTGTTACAACTGCTACGACAGCAGAGGATTCAAAGGTGAGACCTTGGTTGTTGTATTCCTTCATAATATATGAAGCAGGGGCAAAGAACATAGAATAAATTTGATTTAGTTCATGTGGCTAGTGATTAAGAAAAGGAAGGAAATGGTACATAGATTTTATCAAGGGCTCAAAACTTAGGAAGTAAATACAAGAAGTAATTATGAAGATTTTCAAGTAGGGTTTAAGAACACCAGATGACTCCACTGGTAATTGAGCAGTCCAAAGATTATAGGTAATGTGAGGAAATAATACATTCATATACTCCATTAAATGTGTATGCTAATAAATTGCCAATTTGCTGAGAAATTAAACCAACAGTAATTGTGGAAAGGCTAGATGTATATCCATGAGGTGCTGGAGCATAACTAAGCACTGCAGAAATAAAGAAATGAAAAACCATAATACATTTTTTTTAATGGAAAGCAAAACAATGGAAGGCATTTGTTAAATAATAGTTCGTTACGCTGACAAAAAAACCACAAAAATACTGACAAAAGAGAAGAGGTTTAACAAGCCTCTGATTAGACATGTGGAAAGCTTATGAGTCTTGTTTGTTTATAAAGCCTAGACTTATACCAGAGGAGAAAGAAATTCAGTGGATTATGAACACACAGAACTATGAACCAAATCAATATGCATTTTATTATGCTCCTTCAAAACTTCATCTCATAGTAATGAAAGCATGCAAACATGGGCTATATGAAAAGACATGACTTAAATCCTGAGGCAGGATGTTGTGAAGAATTACACCATTTCCTTCATATGTTCATACAACACAAACACAGAGGACTGCGTGAATACCTACCTATCTAGTAGGATTTTTACATTACCTGTATCCAATTCTGCTATAAAGTATATAATTTCACTGATTTCAGCTGAACAATAGATTTTAAATGAGGCAAAATTGGATACCATCGTCTTAGTTCTTACACGATGGACTCTTTATCTTAAATACAGACACAAACCTTCTAGTTCTTCAGAAATAACCACAAGGATTCCATATCAGCTGTGTTTTGTTCTCCACAGGAGGGACTAAGTCTTGAGTATATTGAAGCCATGACTGTGGATACCTAGATGTTGCCTGTCTATAGGAAGGGCACATCAATTAAGGGATGCTTTATCCCCTGCTAGGGTTTGGTCACATCCTCACATAATTTTAAAATACAAAGCTTTCAAAGCCAATTTAGTTCTACCTTCATTCTTGAACATGCTTGCTTGGCACAGCCAAAAAGGGGATAGAGTCACCGGGGAAGAGCTCTGTGTCCTTTCAAGGGAAGATCTGAATGTGTTTTAATTTTAGAACTCTTTAAATTAAGTATTTTCAGCTAGTAACCTTTTTCTTTTTAATCTAATCTGTAGAACAAAACCCAAGAATACAAACTCGTGGGCATGTATTCCAACGGCATCAATGTGCTGGGGTTGATCGTGTTTTGTCTTGTTTTTGGAATGGTTATTGGAAAAATGGGAGAGAAAGGACAAGTGCTAGTGGATTTTTTCAATGCACTGAATGAAGCTACAATGAGAATAGTTGAGATAATTATGTGGTAAGTCCAAAGACATACTGGCATTTTCTAACTACTTCTTTGAATGGGTTTTGTCATTGAAGAGGTAGGAGCAGACTCATGCTTGCATAGCTGCTTTCATATAGTGTTTTACAGCAAATATCTTTAAAAGAAAGGCTGGTAAAAAGTTTCTTTTCTGCAGAATTTGATTCTTTTGAGGGGACAGGTCTTCTACTTACTGTATTTTAAAGACACAGTTCTTATTGGTACACCAGAAATACAAGTTTTTCAGATATTCTTGCCAGAGGTTTATATCAAACCAGTACAACTGCATTAGTGATTTGAGGACTGCAGAAGCATTGGGCTGCATTAGTGATTTGAGGACTGCAGACCACTAACATGCCTTTCTCTGTCTTGAACACTATTCCCTGATAGCCATTATGTTCACAGGAGAGCTGTCCTTAGAACTAAGTTCCTTTAGAAATATGAATTAATATACAAGCCACAGCACAGAACAAAATCCAAAATGGTATGCAAAATGCAACCTCTTATCATTTACTTGCTGCTAGTGGGTTTTGTGGGACAACATTCTCACAATATTCTCTCATTATATTCTTAGGAAAAATAATTAGAAAATGTAAAATCTCATCTGATAGTGTTTGGTTGGACTTCACAGCTATTCGTAGAGCTTTTGTCCATGCAGATCACAATTACAGGGTCAGGACTATAAGCACACACAATCCTTTCCAGAGCTTGGTCGTACATGTGGAGTGCCTTGTGCCCTTTATCACAATACTCTGCTCATACCCATGTGTTTCACACAAGCAATTACTTACCATATCAGGCCCTTCCATGGATTTTTCTTCCATCCCAGCACACTGAGGTACCTGTAACACAGTAAAACTGTACAGGGTTTAGTTGCACACTTTTTGCTGCCTTTAAAGAAAAGTAAATCAATTTCTTCCACTTAAAGTCCTGTGCTAGGCAGCTGTTTCAGTCCTCAGCTGAATTACAGCCCTGTGAAATAGGCTGCCTAACTGTGCAGCAAATTACCACTAACGAAGACCGGAGAGTTAGCATATGCCACAAATACAAGAACCTACCCATAAGCTGACCTGTGCATTGTCATGCACGTGCCTGAAGCTGTGACTACAGAATTCCTGTTTCTACAGATGTGGGAGGTGTTGTCTTGAATAAGGTAAAGTTTGATGCTGGCAATATGAAGCATTAATTCTACTTTCACTAAATTTAGGGCTCAGAAGGAGCTAGGTCCTGCTTTGCACAGGTCAAGGTACTGTTTTATTTGTGAGATAGCACATACACATTTTATAAGTTTCTGTTTTAAAATAGATAACTTTATATATTCACAAATTTATAGATTTATTTATACTACTCAAGGCTCTGAAGTAGCAACTTGTCTCTGTGACAGCTGCTCTGTGGTACCAAAAGGAATGCAGTGGAGCTGGTGATAGCAGAAGCCCTGATTTTCGCCTTGAATTTTCAGTAGGCCATGCAGCTGTTGATGTCTGTAAGGCATGGCCTTGTGCAGATTGACTAGGGTATAGGGACCCTTCCAATCAAGCAACACACTGATGACAGTACTATCCCAGCATACTAAAATCACTTTTATTATGTGTTAGGTGACATATATATATATCCCCCACTGCTGCATGGCAGCTACTGTAGGCACAGGAGAGCTTTCCATCTGTGTGTGATTGCAGAATACACAGATAGTGGTCTCAGCCGTACAAGCTTCCACTTCCAAGTAAGCTTATGGCTATGCATAAACATTTGCTGTGGTAGTGCAAAGCCCACACTTCTGTGTATTCTGTGACACCAGCTCATATAGTACTTGTTAGATGATGCATAGGGTTACACTTACTCTGATTTTCTAATCTTTTTTCATGTTTTCTATTGAAGTCCTGCCGCAAGTGAATAAAGTCAGTTTCACAATAGTATACAAACCAAAAATCTTTAGGTGTGTAACAGAATAGAAAGAGAATCTTCCATCTGTTGTAAAATGTCTCACTGCACAAGAAATTATTCCTTGGTGGGCACACAAGATTTCTGAGAATGCATTTTTAATTACTTTATTTTTGCTTTCTAGGTATATGCCATTTGGTATAATGTTTTTAGTTGCTGGGAAGATAATAGAAGTTAATGACTGGGAAATCTTTCGTAAACTGGGTCTTTATATGGCTACAGTACTGAGTGGGTATGTAATTTCTTAAAGATGAAATTTTATGTGTGCGGTTTTTAGAGCTTGATTACAACTCAGTTATCCACAACACCCAGCCTCTTCTAGGTCAGAGGCAAAAATTCTTATCAGTGAAAATTATGTGAGGATGTTCTGAATGCAGGTTTTGTGGAATGCAGGTTTGTTTTAAAGTCACTGGTTTGCATTCTTGGGGAAAAAAAAAAAAAAGAAGTAAAGGCTGTTCTTGTATTCATTGTTTCATTGTCTTAGTTGGTCCTGTATTTTTGAGAGTAGTAGAGGAATAATGCTTCTTTTAGATAGTAGAAGTTGAAAAAGGGTGAGACTGTGAATTACGGCTATTGGGGGCTACCAGCCTATTGAAATATTGAAATATTGAAATATTGATTAAGTTGGGAACCTACATGGGACCTGTGGGCTGAAGGTGCGTCAGTGTAGACCCAGGTCCACTGCCCAATATAAACGCATAGTAAGTACAGTGCACAGCAAATGATGACAAAGAAGAAACTGATCCCACCTCAGTTTAGAGTAGGTAGCTAACATGAAGAGAAACCCTGGACCTTGCACTGTTTGTTAGGCGAAGCTAGCTGGTGAAACTGCAAAAGCAGCAGTTGCTGTCTGAATAACTTAGCCAAGCATCAAAACATTTTTTCTATTATTTTTCTAGAACCTTGGCTGTGTAGAACACTCTGAGGTAAAGGACAGTGCACAGTGTGAAGCCTTGCAGATGTGGAACCATAGAAGGGGCAACTTAGCTGCTCCAAGTGATACAGATTGTAATTCTGTGATCATTGTGTATTTCTGAAGACTATCATACGAAGAACATGTTTGATAGATAAACGGGTATTACAGTCCCAATAAGTTAAATGCATTTAAATTTCTATTTCCAATTCGGTGAAGCATAACTTCTAGGCAGCCTTGGTTCATTGCCTTAGCATCCGCTTACATAATTCGTTCAGTGTACAAAGGATTTACTCATGTTTTATCTAGAAGGTAGATCCAAAGTTGCTAAAGAGCTTCCTTCCCCCCACTCTATGCACATGCATGCTATCCAAACATCATTCAAATGCCTCCTGACAACCAAATGCTAAGACTAATGTATTAGTCTTAAAACCAAACTTCTCTATCATCCAGAAGGTTCTTTTTAGTTTTTTGTATTAATCTTTGCTAGCTAATTGCATTTATTTCAAAGTTGTTTTGTTTTATACATAAGCTAGTATGTTTAGACTAGCTTTTCGAAAACAATTTGAGATAAAATGACTTTCTAAGTAAAAATTACAGCTCCAAAAATAGCACTGAATCATGACTTTTTCAAAATGTCACAGAAATGAAGGGGAGTAATGTCAGTCTAATGCATAAAGCAGCTTTTGTGAGTTTTCATTATATATTTGAAAAGAAATAGATTTTTTAAAGAGTGAAAAACTTTATGTTTACCAAGAGACTATAAAACAAGAGACTAATATTTTCTATATAAATTATAAATGAGAGCATGACCACAGGTTAGGTACAACTCATTTATAGAATGGCAGTGGATCACCTCTGCAGGTTTTCTGTGTTACTGACTCCAGTTAATTTAGAGGAGGATGGATTATTACTGTCCTTTGACTTCAGTTAGAGATGAGATAGCAAGCTTTACAGTTTTAGATCAGATAGGAAGTTTTATGACTTTACCTATCACTTGTAACTATTTGTACAGTGACAGGGTGTATCTTCCTTAAGATGTGTGTGTGAATTCACAGGGCATTCTCCAGAGTATTTTGCAGAGTAAACTACCACCACATATAGTCTCCCATTTACCTGGTAACTATGGGTTTGACAGGCACAACGATTTCAGTAAGTTCCCAGGTACCATCAAAAAGATTGTGTATTGTAAGGGTGCCTACTTTTGCATCCTTGGAGAGGAAAAAGTCTCTGTTTCCCTAAACTCTCTTGCACATGCCACAGTTTTCCCTAATGAGTACTATGGTAGATCTCCTCAGCCTTTCTGCCTCCTATGGGATGGCCTACAGTGAGTGATGCTTAAAGTGTTGTGGAGAAGGGTTAAACAGCAGAACATTATCTGCAAAACTGACCATCAGGTCGAGCATGTTGTAATTACATTGCCGGGACAAAGATGACAATGTGCAGTCAAGGCTATCGGCTTCAGAGAAAAAGTGCTTCTACATTTTCCAGCCTGCAAGAATACCCTTTTTCTCACCTCTTGGCAAAACAGAGGAGTGCTCTTTCTTTGTTTGTGTTTCTTAAACACTGCTGTCCCCACCATCTTTTTGGTTTTCATCCATATTTGCTTGACCTTGTCTGTCTGCAGTGTGTTCTGTTCATCAGTGTCTTCTGTAGCTGTCTTTCAGTCTCCCTTTAAGCTTCATGCTGAAAATTGCAGGTTATTGGTGTATTAACCATCAAGAAAAATGTGTGAGAGCTTGAGGGCTGGTGTGTCTTACCCTCCTCTTCCTTTAACTTTCCTCTCCAACTCATCTAATAGCATGCTTCTTCCCACCTTTATTATTCATGACCTTTCACATTTTCAGCAGTACTGGATCTCACCAACCACTATCTGCAATCTCAGTCTTTATGTCTTATTCAGGCCATCATGAGACTTCTCCCAGTGCCTCTGCCCCAGCTGGCCACTGAATATCTTGAACTTCTCACTTTTAAAGGTTGCAGTGTCAGGATGAGGACAGGTTAACAGTCACAGAGGGGGAAAAGTAAAGTAGGAGTGTCCTGGGTTCAGCTGTAACAGTTATTTTCCTCCAGCTTGGTAGCTGGTGCAGTGCTGTGTTTTCGACATTAGTCTGAGAGCAATGCTGCAAACACACCGATGTTTTCAGTTGTTGCTAGGTAATGCTTGCTCTGATCAAGGACTTTTCAGTCTCATGTTCTGCCAGTTAGGAGGGGCACAAGAAGCTGGAAGGAAGCAGAGACAGGACACCTGACCCAACCTAGCTGAAGGGGTATTCCATACCACAGCATGTCATGCCCAGTATATAAACTGAGGGGAGTTACCCAGAAGGGGTAGATTGCTTCTTGGGTTGGGCTGAGTGTTGGTCAAAAGATGATGAGCAATTGTATCTATAAACATCACTGGTGTTTATTACTTTCTTTTCCTTTTCCCTTTTTAGTTTTATATTCTCTTCCCTTGTTATTTCCTTTATTATTATTGGTGGTAGCAGTAGTGATTTGTGTTATACCTTAGTTACTAAACTGTTCTTATCTCAGCCCGTGGGAGTTCATTCTTTTAATTCTCCTCCTCATGTCTCTGGGAGCGGGTGGGAAGAAGTGGTTGAGTGAGTGGTTCTGTGTGATTCTTAGTTACCGGCTTAAACCACAACAAGGAGGCATAGTACAAGTGCCAGGACTTATAGTCTGAGGTGGAATTAAAAAAAAGAAAGGAATCTGCAGCAGTCAGACTCCTGCCTGTGCCTTTGTCTCTTCCGAAAGCATCAAGGTAGCTGCATCTCTGAAAGTATAATTTTGGGACACTGAGGAAGAAGATTTTTCCTACATTACAACTAAACCATACCAGAAGTTTTCTTTTCAGTTGCTGATTATGTTTTTTGGTATAAAATTTTTTGCTGCTTGCTGTGAGTTGCATTTCATGCATGAAAATTAATATTAATTCAAGTTTGTTTCATGAAAATCAGTGGTAGCAAACCAGATATGCACAAATACCTTATTTCGGACAATGCCATGTTTGTGCTGCCACTAACAAAGTGCAGCTCTAAATTTTTCAGAATAGCTATTAGGAAGTCAGTATGCTTCTTGATGTAAACAAAATGTTTACTGTCATCAACATTCTCTTAAGACACCCAGCAACACCCATACCACTTTATGTATTTTTCTGTATGTTCTGCACAATTCAGTTTGTTCTCAGGCATCATTGTATAAATTCTTACGTTGCATGCTCTTATTTACATTCCACTAAGTAAATCGTTTGTTCACAGACAGAATGCAAATTCTAATGCCTATGGCTTTAAAAAATATATTTTTTTCCAGGGAAACAAAGAGTTAGGTTTTTGGGTGGTTTTTGGTGCTTGTGTGGGTTTCTATATTGTGTCTACTGCTCTCTTAATTACGTATTTTTGATAGAACACATGGTACCATGATTTATCACTGTCCTTATCATGTGCTCTGAAATCATAAAACACTATTACAACATACTAACGGTCACAAGAACATCTTGTGAGGACATCTTCACAAGGACATCTCATGCTCACAGCAGACTGTTTACCTCTAATCTAATGCGCACAACATTCTGCACTAATCAGCATTCAGGATTCATGCACAACGTTCAAAATCAGTGCACAAGTTGAAGGATGAATTTGTCCCTAAAGCCCACCCAAATACCGAGGCAAATACATCTGAGCAGCCAAAGTCAAGAGGACAGTTTGATCTTATGCATGTCAACATACTTAATTTTAAAAATTGATAGTTGCAAAAGACAGTATTTCAGCAACTTAGAACGTGGACGATAGTGAGACTAGATATATCTCAGTTGTACAGTCTGAAGTACCTCACTATGTTTTAATTGTAGACTTATGTTTGCACAGTCTTCCACAAAATAAGTGTGGACATTTGTTACAGGATCATGTTTGAAGTTTCTGCGGAAAGATGTGGACTTCATCTACCCCTGACTGGGAACCTTTAATTCCAAGCATATTCTATAATAAAGGCAGATAATTTTAAAATGATAATTAGGTTTATTTTTCTGATGTATCTCTAGTATGTATTGTAAGGATTTGATAAGAGAGTGGAGTGGTTTAGCATTCAAATCACACTCTGCATATGAGTTCAAATATTATTTATTACTTCAGTTTTCTTATCTTCATCAGTTTAAAATTAATTTTTAATAATATATTAGTTAATTCTTGGTTTCATTTGGAGAGAAAGACAATTGATAACCTTTCTCCCTTCCAAAATAAAGTTTAGACAGTATTATTCTGCATTTTTTTAGATGGTATACTCTCTAGATGTTGAACAGTTTCATAAGTGTACTTGACTGCAGAACTAAGATAACTCTTATTACAAGGCAATGAAATAGATCCATTTATTTCACTAGTCTATTTTATTTTGCAGACTTGCGATCCATTCCATGATAATTCTGCCACTAATCTATTTCATAATAGTGAGGAAAAATCCTTTTCGGTTTGCCATGGGGATGGCTCAGGCACTTCTGACAGCCCTCATGATTTCTTCCAGGTAAACAAACATTGGTTCTTAGTAGTAACTGCTTTGTTTGTGCTCTGATTTTACTGCTACTTTGTTACATACTACCCTGATTTCACCTGGACAGTTCTCAGTCCCCTGGACATTTCATGGTTACTTTTGTAGTACCCAGAGGGGCACTATGGATTATGCTGGCCTTACACCAGCTTCTCTTAGGGGGAGACAATTCATCAGACACTACATTTTAAGCCTTTGCACTGTTTCTGTGACTACACAAATCATAGAATCATAGAATAGTTAGGGTTGGAAAGGACCTTAAGATCATCTAGTTCCAACCCCCCTGCCATGGGCAGGGACACCTCACACTAAACCATGTCACCCAAGGCTCTCTAAACCTGGCCTTGAACACTGCCAGAGATGGAGCACTCACAACTTCTTGGGCAACCCATTCCTGTGCCTCACCACCCTAACAGGAAAGAACTTCTTCAGANAACCTGGCCTTGAACACTGCCAGAGATGGAGCACTCACAACTTCTTGGGCAACCCATTCCTGTGCCTCACCACCCTAACAGGAAAGAACTTCTTCAGAGAATCATAGAATCATAGAATAGTTAGGGTTGGAAAGGACCTTAAGATCATCTAGTT
>NDXB01020669.1:0-12515 GCA_002631895.1 Agapornis roseicollis
GTTCCAACAGCTCCATGTCCTTTTGATGTTGAGGACCCCAGAACTGCACACGGTGCTCCAAGTGAGGTCTCATGAGAGCAGAGTAGAGGGGCAGGATCACCTCCCTTGACCTGCTGCTCACGCTCCTTTTGATGCAGCCCCGGATACCCATATGATGGTCTTTTTTGCCTGAGCATTTTTTGTGACATTGTGACTGTTTTTGCACGACAGGTCACAGTAATGAAAGGCAGTAGTAGGAATAAGGAACATTCGACAGAAGGGGAAGGAACTGGGAAGCGACCAAAAAGAAAGTGTCTTCAGTGGCATCCCCTGCTTGCCAAAAAACTCCTTGACTTCTCTGAAGAGGAGGAAGAAGAGGAAGAGGACGAAGACATTGATAAGGTAGACTTCCTTGGGTGCTTTGCCCATGAAAGGTTAATGGTGGGTCAGGTTGTCCCTTTCATTTTGTTTGCTTCTTGCTGTTCTATTTTATGAACAAGCATAGCAAATAGGAAGAGGTGAGGCTGTGCTCATGGGGCTGTAAAGGCAAGTAGTAAATAACATAAAAGTGTGAATTCAAAATCTTGCACAAAACTCTTTAAGACATAGACAGTGGAGTTCTAACTGGGTATCTTGATCTTGCTCGAGGTGGGGTTTTGATGTATACTTTTATAATGGTTCATTTTAGAGGTCAGCTTACCCTGTGCTTGATACCTGCTTGTAGTGGCTCTGGGGACCAAGCTATAGTTACCTTTCTTTGGTTTGGGTTTTTTTTAAGATTGAAAAAAGACAAAAATTAAAAAAGAAGGAAAAGGCCATCAACAATTTTTACTGCCTTTCCATGTGAAATTCAACTTACCCTCCAAAGTATTGAGAGCACAGGGGGGATAATCTGTCTCTGCTTTGACACTTGGTATTTTGATCCTGTTCGGTGATGCTGGCCTTACCCCTTTTCCGTAAGGATCCCACAGTGTGGCAGCTCACAGATGCACAGCTAACTCATCCTCTATAACAAGAAGTCAAACTGAGTTATGGAGACATCATGTTTACATCATGCGGATAACGTTCATATCTGCATCTTGATGCTTTCCTAAGGCAGGAAGGTGGAGGTCAGTGCTGAGGAGACTGTCTTGAGCCATATACAGATGAGGAAGGGTGACCTTGACAAGGATAAGGAAGAGCCTGATCCTCTGACAGTGCTTTCTGTTGATCTACAGGTCACTTTCACAATGTGGTGTAAAATAGCAGTGTTGAACTTGGGTAGGAGATGGTTTTCTGTTTCATACAGTCAGAACTAGATGTCTGCGGTACATCCCTTGTAGGAGTAATATGCTGCCCTATAAGTGGAGAGAATGTACTTTGCAGGTATACTCTGTTGAGAGATTTACCCTCTGACTGGGCAGCTGGGCAGTGTCTGCACTGCAGCCCTGCTGACAGCCTGACTTTTGAATGGCAGGAGGTAGGAAAACAACTGCTACCTCTGCATTTTCCTTCCTACGCACTCTGTAGTCACAAACACGATTAAGGTCCAAGGTAGCACTTCTCACCTCATCCCACTGAGATGATTTCTAGGTTGTAGGAAGGATCTCCTCCCTCCAACCCTTTAGGGCTGTTAGTAGAGAATGGTCCTCAGCTTAGAAATCTGCTTCACTTGCAAGCCAAGAGTGTAAATCTTGCA
Organism: Agapornis roseicollis; assembly: GCA_002631895.1. Lineage (NCBI taxonomy): Eukaryota > Metazoa > Chordata > Aves > Psittaciformes > Psittacidae > Agapornis > Agapornis roseicollis. The sequence continues at coordinate 1,658 of NDXB01020669.1, forward strand.
CAGAACATGAATAAACTTTGGGCTCTCAGGTGAGATTTGATGTAGAACTCTGGGTCTTCTGGACAGAATGGATGGCCTTTGGAGACAGCTGCATGCCTCCGTGGGCATCTCCCTTGTTCACACACAGACTCTGTCTCCACGAGAAGCGTGGATAGCTGGATTTATGCCTGTTCTCTTTTGGCTCTGCTAGGTGCCACTCCTTGGCGCTGACACTTTAGAGCAGGATGCTGATGAAACTGAAGATGACGAGTCCTCGGAGCAGCGAGCTCGCCGACCAATGAATGCATTTCTCTTGTTCTGCAAGCGCCATCGCTCCCTCGTGCGCAAAGAGCACCCTCGCCTCGATAATCGTGGCGCAACCAAGATCTTGGCGGATTGGTGGGCTGTTCTAGATCCAAAAGAAAAGCAGAAATACACTGACATGGCCAAGGAGGTACGTTCCGTGGGAATAGTGGGGCAGCGGGAGTTCACTACGTATCTGTCTTCCCTTTCTCTATGTAGTAGATGTTTTCTGTGGAGTCTTTCTCTTCCCTGAGTTCCTCAGCTTCCCCAGTGGAATTATGTTGTCTCAAGAAGCTGCTGTTCTTGCTTTGATTGACTTGGTCCTTTGGACCAGAATGAAAGAAAGGTGGTCTGTGTACGCGAAATAACCTACCTCTAGTAGCCATTGGTACATATATTGGTATATATTCACTTTGTGACAGCTATCATCTGATAATTCCTGTGGTACAAGCATTAACACATGTATAATGGCTGTTGAAAACAATAACCTACAGTTTGGTGTTAGCTGACTAGCAATACTTGTCTCAAGCTATAGGTGTGTGTATATATATATATATATATATAGCTTGATAATACAGGTTGCTATTATAATGCAGGTGGACCAAATTAGAAGTGTAGTCAACAGATACCAACCTTTGTACCTTTGATGCTAAAGAACTAAAAAATGATTAGTGTTTTACGAAGTTTCAGTAGTCTCTCCCTATGCATTGTTAACTGGTTTCTGATAAGAGAACCTTTGATGAGGCAAAGTCCAGTACCTGAATCAGAGAGCAGTACATAACCAGGGTCCCTTAACTGGGAGCAAGGAAAAGAGATTTTCCCACAAATTTCATAAGGTGTCTTTATGTCAGTTTGAAATTTAAATGAGGCTTCTTAAGAAATGATTTACCTGGGTAAGCTGACCCAAGAGGGCTGCAGGTGTCATTAGCAGAGTGAGAGAGACACTTTGGTTGATAACAGTTTCTTAGGTTGCTAACATCACCCCAAAACAGATCCCTGTAATTACCTATGTGATGTAGATTGTGCGTAACCATTGAGTTCTGCATGGCAGGTTCTTTTTGAAGGAGGGTTTGTAATTTGCTGTCTGTGACAGTGTCAAAACGCTTGAGTCTCAGCTTTGTCCAGCTGTTCTTGATTTGTTCTGCATTCCCACTGACGAATTAGCAATGCTTCTTGAAACGTGTGGGAAAAGGGCAATGGGAGGTGCAGTACAGATGCAGAGGAGGGAAAGATGAAAATGGAGAAATGATTTTTGGAAGAAACAAATCTGATGGGACTGCTTTCCTTAACCTTTTGTCTTGATGAAGGAAACTTATTCATTAAGGAGAAAAATAATTGCAGAACTTCTGTGTGAAATGACAGATCTGAAACTGTTGATCATATTGTTGTAGAAATCATTGTTCCTGTAGCGGTTTATTTATTTCTCTTGGCATGAAGAACAAATTGCATATTCAATGTCAAAGTGAAACAGTAAATCCAAGGAGTTTACATCATTACAACTAGTTCCAAGAATGTGTAGAAGAGAGTGTATAATTTTAATTCCTTGAACAGTTTTATGTTACAACAATAATTAGCAGCTGTAGTGAGCTATTGCATATATTTGGGCCTTCTTTACTAACAAGCTTATTCTGTGCGTGTGTATTGGTTGTTTTATTTCAACACTCTATTTGTGGTTAGGCTTACTGGTGAGACTGTCAAAAAAGATGTTAACGTCTATGCTAGTGCAAACCATTTATTGGTATTTATTGCTCATTTGAAAGTCAGGAAGATGAATGCTCTTGGAAGGAGATAAAGTTCCCACTGTACCAATAATGTTTTGTTTGAGTACCTATATGTATAACCTCGCTGATGCTTAAAATACAGTGGATGAGCTTCTGTTACTTACATGTAGCCGTTGAGTGCCCTTTGCCTTCCAGTTTTCACTGCGTAGCCTCTAGCCACTGCTCTGTCAGGGCACACGTCTCCCAAAGGGCTCTGTGTCATATCTGCTACCCTCACGACATGTACCCCGAGCATCTGAACTGCTCCTCGGAGATGTGAATGGCCCTGACAGACGTGGTCCCTACTACAGTGGCTACAATGTCTGCTTGTTTTATACTCTCAAGAATCATTGAATAGTTAGGCTTGGAAAGGACCTTAAAATCATCTAGTTCCAATCCCCCTGCCATAAGCAGGGACACTTAACCTAAACCATGTCCGTCCTGGCCTTGAACACCACCAGGGATGGAGCATTCAGAGCTTCCCTGGGCAACCCATTCCAGTGCCTCACCACCCTTGCAGTAAAGAACTTCCTCCTTAGATCCAATCTAAACCTCCCCTGTTTCAGTTTGAACCCGTTACCCCTTGTCCTGTCACTGCAGTCCCTAATGAAGAGTCCCTCCCCAGCATCCCTATAGGCCCCCTTCAGATACTGGAAGGCTGCTACTAAAAAATGCTTTTACTACTTGAAGCCACCGCTCACAAAACCAGTTTAGATCAAGCATCAAGCAAGAAGCTTTCAAGTTTCTTAACCTGCTTAGTACCGGCAGCGACTGTCTCCGCAGTGTGCAAACCAAGGCATTTGTGTATTTACTTACATGTGTATGCAAGTTCCCGGGGTTTGGAACATTGTGAGGCACCCAAACTTTTTTCCGAGTGGAATTATGAGAAGTTTCCTAGTGGTTTGCACATCTATGCCCCGATACCCACTGAGAGGATAAGCAGGTCTGTAGTACCTATGTGTACCTTGGGGTGCTTTGATTACTTGAAAAAGCTGGCCCCGTGCTCCTTCTATTTTCAGTCCTGTGGCTTATGCTCTCTCATAGCAACACTTGCCCTGGAGACCTGATGCTGCGCCTCCAGAGCTCAGGGTCAGCTTCTGCTGGTGTTTGCTTTGGGAGCAGGCTTTCTATTTGTATCCTGCAGACTTCCTAGATCGACTTGACTTAACTTGGAAAGTGTCATTATCTAGGATATAAGCCCAGTAGCTGGTAAACACTCCAAGTGAAACCACAAGTATTCTTGCCATTTGTTAGCCTTTCCCTTCACCGAGGGGAAAATGAATTCTGGCCACTTAAATTAATACGCTCCAGCATTTTTAGTTGCTGCAATAATAGGGGTAGTGTTCTTCTGTTAAGCCCTGCAGGGGTTACTGGGAATATACAGCTGCCTTGGAAAATATCCAGTGAGATTATTGTTGTTCAAGCCCTGTTTCCTTGCTAGAAAACACTTCAGTTTTAAATATGGCTTTGCATCGCCAGGACCCAGGCAGTCGGGATTGTTTCCTGTTGGGAGCAGCCTCATAAACCACGGATGCTGCTGTTCAGTGGCAGAGCTGAACACTTCTTCCCCACAGTGCTTGGCCAGTGGTTTCACAGGCACAGTCAGCTGGACTGGGAGCTTGGTATCCTTGCTTTGGCACCTGCCTTGGGACAGATGTTCTGGTTTGTTGATTGGAGTCTGACGACTTCAGTGGGTGATGTATGGACCACAGTGTGTAATGCGAACCCTGAGTCCTTCAGGAGTGAGAAATTGGGATTAGTGAGAGTGTACGGTTTTCTGGGGAATTCTTTTTCTTTGTTAGATGTCAGGGATTCATGTGACATGTGATAGCCAGTTGGTGGGATTTCAGCCTACATTTGAAGTGAAGCACATGCTAACTGCTGCCATGAAGTATAGCTGCAATACACTTGTGAGCTCCTGTTCCCACCTCACTGGTGATGAGAGCAGCTCGGAGTTGCAATGAAGCACAGTGCCTTTTTAAACCGCAGCTTTGAACTAGTACTGCTGCATACCACATCATTCCCTAGGCTTTCCCAAACCAGAAATGATGCCTCAGACCGATCCTGCAAATATATCCTGTGTTTTTTTTATCTTACCTGGAACTTCGGGACATGACTCTGCTGCTCTGCCCCTGCCAGTCGTGTGGGAATCAAGGTGGTGTCTCTGCTTTGCAGGTTAAGGACTTTATTTTCTGTAGTGGCTTCAGAGATGCCCTTAGGCTGGCTCTGCTAAGTCGGTTCACTGCACAGTTGGTTGAATGGAGGAAAACAACAAGCTTTGCTGTTGTCTTTGGCGTTTTCTCATTACAGTGTAGCTCATTTAAGTTACCTTCTTGTGGACCGGGAAGCAGAATCGATCGCTTCATTTTGGGCCTGGGTCTGATAGTCACAAAAGTCAATCCTGAAAGTCTTTCTGACCTTCATACGTGTTGTAAAAGTACTTTGGTCATTATTTGACTTCTTACATTTTCTTCTTTGGTGTGTCTTGAGTATTGAAACAGTGGCAGTGGATGCTGCGTTGTCCTCCCTCGGTTTGCCCCCTCCCCTTCATAGCGCAGCTAGTGCTCGCTTCTTGGCTTTGCAGAGGGGAAAAATCCATTACTGTACCAGCTCACTCGAAGTGGTCTTGTTGGGAACTGATTAAAAGCTTATTGCTGCCTTGTCTTGCAAATGGCATGCACTCTGGTTCTCATTTGATGGGCAGCCTGTCGGCCTGTCAAATTGCTCCATTAGAATAATTCAGTTACTCAAAGCAGCAATGCTGATACGAGGAGCTTATGTACCTCATTGCTGGCAATTCTGTGCCTTTCACTCTGCAGGCTGGAAACATGATTTGTGAGTGGGCTGTGGCTTTTAACAATGGAAGGCAAAGCTGCTCTGCTGTGTATTTCCTTTCTGCTTCTTCCCTTACCCCCTCCCCTTCCCGTCCCTCCACCGGGCTGTTTTTGTGGTGTACTGAGCTCCCAAACCAACCTGAGGGAAAGGGAAAAGGGGTGAAGTGAGGGGTGTCCTTGGTTGCCATGTTTGATGCATGCGCCCTGTTCAGAAAGCACAGCATGTATGTAGGTCAGCAGTCCCTGCAGAGTTTTATTATTTATAGCCATTTCTATAAATACAGGACTTCACACAGCGCGTCCGCGCGGTGCTGTGCAAACCGAAACGGTTTTATCCCTGCGACAGTCTGGAGGCAGCGAGTGCCAGCTGATAGATGAAGATGGAAATGAAAGTAAACAATATCCATGCGCTCTGGGAAAACACTGCGGTGACTCTAGAGAGGACAAGGTTTTCAGTGCTGTGTCTGTATTTGATACCCAAGGGACTTTGTTTCCCCCCACTGTGCATGTGTTTGTGTGCAGGCGTGCACATAGGTGCTCCCCTGTGCCACAGCTGGGGCTGATGACAGCCGGGTGGGTGGGAGCATGTGAAATCATGGAAGAAACTTCCTGCAGCTGCCTAGCCGTGTACATCAGGATAGAACTGCTCCTTTGGTTGCTTGACACCGTTGAGAGCTACCTGGGGCATGAGGAGGGGATATTGGGTTCCTTCTCGCTGCGGTGAGCACTGGTACACGCTGCATAGGCTCCCACAGCAGCCAGTGCTGTACACCCCGATCAGTTGTTAGGCAAACATTTGCAGCTGGAATGCGTGGCATGTTCCTCTGCTTTGCCTGTTCTCCACTTTGCATAGCAACACATTTAAAGTACTGAGATGTGCTCTTTTTATTGCTTTTTATTGCTGTTAACACTCAGAAATCTTGGTTTATCTGGTCAGCAAGACACTTGGAAAACATCACCATTGCATTCTGTAAATAAAATGGTTCCCCATCATTCTCCTTACCCTCCCCAAGTGTGCAGGATCCAGACCTTTTCCCTACACCCCCCCCATGTGTAGTCTGGCTTTGTTCATTTTGCTGCCACATACCAAGGATATAGCAAACAACTGATACGCGTGCTGTGTCTCAAGGCCAAACTAAGTTTAAATGGGCCCAGTTTATTTTATGCAGCCATGAACTGTGGTACATTCTGAAAGGAACATTGGGATGATGTACTGGAAGTTACTGAAAACGGGATGGTGCTGATAGTGGTTTATTTTTGGTGCCTGGTTTGGGAAAGCAGATACTCCAGCATTCTAAAATACAGACCTATTAAGAGTGCAAAGTAAGGAGCATCATGCTGCATATATTGCTAAATGTATGCTTTGAGTTCATTCAAGCTGGAAAGTGAACAAAGATTGTACCTGTAGGAAATCCAAATAGATTCTCAGCGAGTGAGCACGCAGGGTGTGGGGAGCAGGTTGCAGGATCAGAACTGCAGCCTGCTCTGGGTGATAAACCCTCAGGAGAGGAAAGAGAAAAGCCGTGTTGAAATACAGCTCTACTGTCTTAATATTTCTTCTTCTTAAATAGTGTTGGCAGTCAGACTGTAAGCATGTGATAAAACTGTTAATATTTAAGGGTCATTTACTGTATTAAATCCTCTTACATGCGGTGCACTCTGTTGTCCTGTGAATAGTATAATGTCATGACTGGTAATTTCCCTTTTCTTTTCTAGTACAAGGATGCTTTTATGAAGGCAAACCCGGGGTACAAGTGGTGCCCCACTACAAACAAACCTGTAAAAACCCAGACATCCACTGTAACAAGCAGGAAAAAGCTATGGGCCTTTGCATCAGATGCTACAAAAGACTTACCAAGCCCAAGGAAAGTGACGACAAAAAGTGAAGAAATGCCCCAGCTTAACTTTGGGATGGCAGGTGAGGTTTCCATCTCTGTTACTCAGATGCAGCATCCTCATCGTGTTCACGGCTGTGGCATTGAAATCGGATTGCAGTTTTGTTTGCTGCACGTGGTACTGTAGTACAAATACCTTTCATTTTCCAGATTAAGTTGCCAAGAGCGTAGTTAAACCTCTCCATAACAACTTACTAAAATACTCCTCACTGCCTGATTACTTTCAAGAGTTGAGTCCAGATACGTGGCACCATAAACCATACCCTATTCGGGGTCCAGTTTGGATTGATTGTTTTGCTTTTAATCCCAGTTTAGCTGCAGTTAGAGAGTTTCATTTTCTAGCGGAAAAGGAAAGTCCTGGTGGTTGTGCGTTCGTTTTCATAGAGCATTGTACTATGTTTAGTAATTAATTTATGGTCACCTATATTGTTGAAGGTATTGATGTTCTTTTGGATGAATGTCCTGGTGGAGCTAGATTTTTGTATTTAAATCAAGAGAAGTGTAATTTAATTTAATTTAGAGGGGCACAATGTAACCTTTTAAACACTAAAAGAAGAAAAATCAAATCCATTGGTAAGTGTCGGTGGAGTGCCTGAACTGGTGAAAGGCAGATCATCTCTCAGTGATACCCGCAAATAGCACAACTGTTGCAGTTATGACCTTGAAATACCAAGACATCACTGTTAAATATTGGCAGTTTCAGAACTTAACAGTCAAGGTAGAAAGTTATCTTCCCTTTATTTCTCTTTTGTGGTTTGAGGTTTCTAATTTTACCAGTACTGATGTATTTGAAACTTTGGTCTGTCCTACGTAGCGTAAGACAAGTGTGTGGCAGATAGGACTTTCCTGCTCGGAGAGATTGTGAGCTGCAGAGTGGAAAATGGTTTTATAGACCAAGGGTTGAGGGATAAAAAAGGGATCAGAAGGCATGTATACGTTTTTGCTAGTGTGGTGATATAAAAACTGCTGTAATGAAATTCCTCCTGGCTATCAAGGAACTGTGAAATGGGATGAAAAGGAAGTTGTAGTTGTGCTATACGGGAGACCAGTTCTAAAAATCAAAAGCCCTATCATCCTGTTCTGCTTTTTGATATCAGAGGAGTGACTTCTGCGCTCCTTAAAGGTTTATTGACTTAACATAAAGAACAAGCAATAGGTCATGGTCTGCCTCTCTGCTGTCCCCCACAGCTCTTGCTGGACTACCCAAATGTAGAGTTTCTGAGGAGAGAGAGGTCTTAAGACAGCATCTGTCAGAGGACAGAGAACTTAATTAGGAGCTACTCTAATCCATTGTTTTATCTGTAGAGCCATTCCCTTCTGAATGAAAGAGGCTGTTCCGTGCTACATGTGGCTTTCTGTTAAGTTCTGGATATGTAACTACAGGCTGAGTAGTGACTATAGTAATTCATAGGGGTCTCACTCCAGTCCTCAAGCTAATGAAGAGGGGCTGTTTCTTGAGCATAGCAATAGCTCATAAAATAACAACAGCATCTGACAGAGATGTTAGCAGCATCCAAATCGTGACGAGTCTGCCATGCCAAAGGGATTACTGTTTTACCAACTGTATACCAGTTTGTGCTAAATACGTTTTATTGGGTTCTTCTCTCCTTGACTTCCTATCATAGTTCAGCCCAACTCTGACTTTATCTGGCCCAACCTCTTTTAAAATCCAGGCTGCGTGTTAGCTGATGAACTAAAATATATCTAAACCATCTCCAAAGCAATTTTACCTTTGAAATGCCACTGCCTGTCTTGTGTTTTCATGGCAGATAGCTTCCTAGGACAGGGATTCTAGGATTCCAAAGTCACTCCAGGTAGTTGGTAGTTGTTAATCCTGTCTTGATTGCTTTTTACATACTACATTTCAGTTTGGAAAATGTAATACACAGAGAGTAACAGCTTCCTTTCCTAAGTCCCATACAGGCCATATCTCTCCTTTATTTCTGGCATTCCAACAATAACCACCCCACTTTTAACTCTCTCATGTTTACATACCATTTTGTCAAGGAACCGAGGGGTGGCACCAGCACTGGGCTTCTGACCTGCAAACCCAGTGGTGGTGTCCTTGCTCATCCAGCCTGGCAGTGTTCAAGGCCAGGTTGGATGAAGCCTTGGGTGGCATGGTTTAGTGTGAGGTGTCTGTGCTTATGGCAGGGGGGTTGGAACTGGATGATCTTGAGGTCCTTTCCAAGATTGACTGTTCTATGATACTGTGAAGCTGTAATTCAGCCTGTTTTGTTTCCTGACTTGGCTCACCTGTGATCTGTTGTAAGGTGTAGCACAGAGGCAGTTGCTGTTCACAAGTGAACGTGACCATAGCAGCATCTGCCCTTACAATGACAAAGCTAAGTGAGCAGCAGCTTTGCTGTACAGATGTGCAAGTTTACCAATACTTCTGTATATCTGCATCAGAAAACAACCATCTGAGCCAAAAAGCTTTTTAATGAAGTAAAGGGTGGGGAAAAGGCACTTCCTAGAGTAGGCAATATCCTGATAGAAATGCAGTGTTTCTGGTTTAGAGAGAAGCTTAATTCTGCACCCTCATACAAGTTAGCTGAAACTGGGGCCTGCTGGCCTTCTTCCTGCTTAGCTTTTTCTCAGTTCTTTCTTTCCCATGACTGAAAAACTGCTGTGATGAACAAGTCAGCCTGCTGAGCACTTAACCAGACCAATACTAACAAAGTAACATCATTCCCAAATAGTGAGGTAGTCTTAAGTTTCATCAATATTAAAAGCTATTGGTAAAGTCATGATGAAGCCATTCTGCATGTCAAATGTATGTGTGCTGTTCTCTCACTATTGTTGATCTACTGTAAATCACTTTAAAATAGCACTTATAATTCTTCAGTCTTCATACCAGTAAGCTCTCAGTGCCATAAGAGAAACACTGTTGTGCTGTGAAGACACCATGAACACATGGCAGTGTTTGCATATGGACATTTTGTCTTCCCCTGGATGAAGTTTTATCCTGGTGAGACATCCAAGCACCAGCCCTCTGCTACAGCTGCAGCAGAAGTATTCAGGCTGTTTAAGCACCCAATTAAACTTTCCCTTTCCACTTAGCTGTTGTTTTTTTCCCTCCCTCTCAACTTTTATACTTAAATAAACAGTTGAAGTATCTGATTCCTTTGGGGAATGGGGGTGGAAAGCAGTCCTCTCCTTGTCCTGCTCTTCCTTGCTTGTTTGAAAGGCAGAAAGCTGAAGCCACCAAGAACATAGAATTTAGAAGAGGGGAAAGAATTTGACAGTCACAAGCTGCATGTTCTCCAGTTGGTCAAAACTGAGGAGGGGAAAAAAAAGACCCACAGGTGACTAAAATGAAGCACAAGAGAACAGCTGGGAGCCATCAGTGTGATGGGGTATAGGGAAGTGCTGCATTGCAGGGTGTCAAGCAAAGTGCTTTCGGGAGCTGTAGAGAAGAGTTAATGCCATTGAACGGAGCACAGCTGATCTGAGGTAGGCTGATCTGATCTGTTCTACCTGGAACAGCTGGAGATGGGGAGGAGAGCTACAGGAACTGCTGGGATAGTGGGAGGTGGACATGCTAGATTACATTAAGAGGTCTTGGTTTATTTAGGCTAGGAAAGCAAGTGGAAGGCTGGTGACTCCAGCAAATGCAGAAGAGGGGAAGCATCATTCAGGGAGAACGGTTACTTAATCCAAAGGATTATGATGGGCACAGAGATCTCTTCTTATCTCCCCTTCCTCCAAATTAACTGCCTGCTCAGGCATCATCTTTCAAGGTACATGTTCTTAAGTGTTCTGATGTTTTCTTGCTTGAAAGACCAAATGGTTTCTGAACAAGTATTTTTGTTGGTAAAAAAGGCTGTGCTGACTGCATCACTTAGAGTTATACTTAGGTACTTGGCTGACCCTTTCCATTTTCTGTTCCTGTTTTCTCAATTGCTCCTGTATTTCTGATAGTGTTTTATCTCTTTGTAGAAACCTAATATCTTTTCCCTTTCTTACTTGTCCTGGGTTCAGCAGTTGCAGTCACTTTTTCTCCTCCTTAGTAGCTGTGTTCTGACTTAACCCGGGAACAAGGCTGGTAAGGCCGATGGTTTTGGTTGTTGCTGAGCGATGTTTG